>NQII01000367.1:604802-630212 GCA_002778355.1 Clitarchus hookeri | reverse complement strand
GGTAGTTTTTGTGAGTAACAGTTGCACACTTTTTTTGGTCGTGTATTAGGCTTGTGTGTTGCTGGTCGTCCTGCAAACATGCACAACACTGAAACAAGCAGCAAGCAAGGGGAAGGTTTCGGTCATTCAAGAAGTCTTTAGTGAAATCCAAATGAGAACATAGTGCGCAAAAGTCCAAAACACGTCGTGCAAGGCGGGAGAGTCTATCGCCGCTGTTCAGTACAACAGTGACAGCCGCTTAGAAAAGTTAGGCAAGGGCTGCTCCGCGTGTGCGTTTACCTGTCGAAAAAACGTAAGTCGCGCAGCGCTGTATTGAACAGCGCGNGTTTACCTGTCGAAAAAACGTAAGTCGCGCAGCGCTGTATTGAACAGCGCGGTAGCAGTGGGCGATATTATCAGTTTGGCCTGTATATCGCCAGCGGTTTCACGTGGTTTCCCTCCCTCCAGTGGCAAGCGCTCGGAATAACTCTCCCCTACACTAACTCTCCTACGTTCCCTCCCGCAAAGCTATGCGAAGATTTTGTCGTCGATGCTATTCGCAAACCATTTAGGTAAAACCCTTGAGACTTGGAATGCACGAGGCCAGCTAAGGTGATAAACGGTCGTACCTTTCGTGCTCTTCTCAGACATCAATACTTCGATCAATCTCAATCCTACACAATCCTAACCAATCCTCAGTAATTCTCCCCAATCTTCACCAATCCTCCTCAGCAATCCTCGCCAGTCTTCACCAGTACTCACCAATTCTCCTCTGTAATCCTATGCAATCCTCCACAGTCGTCAGCAATTCTCAGTAATCCTCCGCAATCGTCAGCAATCATCCGAAATCCTAGCAATCTTCAGCAATACTCCTCCGCAATCTTCAGCAATCTTCCTCAAAATCCTCAGCAATTCTCCGCAATCCTCAACAATCCTCAGTAATTCTCCTCACCAATCCTCCAAGATCCTCAGCAATTATCAATAATACTCCTCCTTAGCAATCATCCCAATCCTCAGTAATCCTCTTCACCAATCTTCAGCAATCCTCACCAATCCTTCAGTCAATCCCAATCCTTCGGTTTGTCGTCTGTCCACACCCATACATACAGAAAATGCACTCATTCGCCAACTGTCTCCAAATCTGTACATGTCGACTGAATTAATGTTTTGTATACAGTCCACTATCCATGCACTTTTATACATAAGTATTTATAAATATTCTGTATGCGGATATTTTCTTTAATAGTCGAGTGCTCATAGCACCACTTTAAAGTTATGAAGGATAAAAGGACACAGCACAAAAAAATTAAAACACAATTATTTTATTTTTAAAATATTATGCTTATCTTATACATTACAATATCAGAATAATGCAGTTCATTACATCATGCGATATAATCCCTGACATTCAGTTCACTAATGATTGAATATATCTCGTTAATGTGCGAGAACTCCACCTTGTTGCAAAGCGATCAAATGTAATGAGTCTATCAACAAGTTTATTCGGGTCTTCGGGAAACATGCAGCCAGTGTTCTCAGCGTCTTCTGCCTCTTCATGTCACTCATTGCAGAAAATGTGGTGGAGGGGTGTGTCAGATCATCAAGAAAATCGCCATCGTCTTTAGCACGATCGCTAACTTCATGTTCATTTTCATCAGTGTTGTATTCATGGCCATCTTAACCTCCTGTTTTGTATTATATATTAAATTTACTTTTCTTTGGAGCAGGAATAGTATGATCATCAGTCTTAGACCTGATGGCCGTTTATTTCGAAGTTCGTCGAATTCACGCGAAAGTCTTGCAAGTGTATATTTCCCGCGAACAAACTTTATTGTACGACGCAGATCACTAATTCTGTCATTAGTATTAACTGTCTCATCTTAATCGCCTTTGGAATCAGTACCCATCGATGCAGCAAGAGGTATTTACGGCTACACTTGCTGGCTCTCAAGAGACGATACCATGCAGTTCTTGATGTGGTTCTTCAGTGCATCGCCTTGCATGAACTGCATGCGGCATTTGTCGTAATGTTTCCTCATCAGAAAAGGACTCTTCGTACAGGTGGTTCTCTCATGTCGCCGATCATCTTGACTGAAGATGAAAACTCGATCGCAGAATCGACAGCGACAACAATCACGTAGTGATGCAGGTTACTTCAAACTGCTCCCCTATTTTTTTTAAACTAACAAAATTATGGCAGCACACTTTATGTTGGTACAAGCTAGGATTTTTACTGTAAAAAGAATAGCTCTTATATACAAAATGGCAGTTGTCATTCTGCGCTCTCTCGTCATACAATGACGATGACGAATGTGTGAACACGAAGGTGTTAAACTTCAGAAATCTCTCCTGTTTAATCGATTTTCAAATCTAAAATTTTTCTTAAAGGAAAACTGAGCTGATGAGGAATTCAGTAGTTCACTATCGCACAAGACGTGGGTGAGCTATTTCAGTGTTAGTAAATGTAATCTGGTTCACAGTTTTTGAAGAATGGTGATTTTATTTTATGTTTTACATTCTCACAATACCATTCTCGAAAATGTTCTCAGACTCATGAAGGCTCAGTGGACAGCAGGAAGAAATAGACTGTGTATTCAGTTAAAATGTATTGTTAACTCAGTTCATTGTCAAACACTTGAGTGAGTGAAGAGATTTGGGCGGCTCTTAACAGCGAGGTCTTGAGAGCCGATCAAACACTTGCGTTGCATAAAATTTAATAATTTAATGAACTGTGCCTGAAAGAAAATACATTTTTCAAAAGACAAGTTCTTCAAAGTAGCAGTCATTTTATCTAAGCAATGGCGAAAAAATTCAGCTATTGTCAGAACAATATTAAAATTTTTTCTGGTGTATGAAGGCCAAAAGATAATCAGTGATAGCATACTCGTATGCGTATGCCGTATACCGTTTGCATTGTATTACTTTTCATATAATATCAAAAATGTGTGTTAAAATATACTTTGTTAACCGTACTACTATTACAGTATTTTATACATGCCATTTTAATCCTCGCTTTAATGTGTGTCCCAATGGCTCAGTTGGTTGAACGACTGCTTTTCGATGCAAAAAGTCGGCAGTTCGCTACTCCTCAGTTTCACATAACTATTTTAGTTACCTTGCCATAAATACGACGACTAAAGTGAGTCTCACACCTACTCAACGCCAGCTGTTTACCGTCGAGCAGAGGCTAGTAATGAGCGACACCGTCACTGCCTAACAGTCAACGAGAGAATCAACATGTCAGAGCGAGAGCGAGTAATTAACGCCCCCTAGCGGACGAGAGAAACAAATGGGACGATACCAGTGCACCTAGCGGCGAATATACATAACAAACATGGTGGTTAACGAGCGGAGTGCTCCCTAACAACTGGCACCAGAAACAAGATGGCGGCCTACAGCACCACTAGTGGATATAAAGATGACAGCAGAGCAAGAGTGAGTAGTCGGTGACAACAGCGCCAATAGCAAATGTAAAACTACGATCATAAATAAGATGGCCGAAGAAAACAAATTAGAGAAATGCAAGATAGCAGATGTAGTAAAATCAAGACGTCGGACGGAAATGAGATGGCGTAAGTGAAGTGACATAAAGGTCAAGGTCTAGGACAAAAATGGCAAAACACAAGCTGGCGAACACCATGTGATATAATACAATACGACAGGCTGTTCCTCAGTCAACTGTCATTGCGCTAATATTGGCTAAACCTGTCTACTCCAGGGAGGTGATTCCGTACTCCTCGTCGCAATGTTCGGTCGAAGAGTAACGGTATAGTTCCTTGGTCAACGGTACTCAAACGAGTGTGACGGAGCGCCGCACACGATGCCAGATAAATTTAAAGACATGCCGCCAAATTGTAAAAGATATGTCGTCGAAAGTCGTCGAAATTTATTATTTTAACAGAAGAATCTGATTCCATACAATAAACGGGTAAGTAACGTATAAATAGTACAACGATTTTATTTTTGCTAGCTCAATCAAATACTGCCTATTTACAACAAATACCTTGAATATTTTATTTATTTTTAAATAAATAAGTTACCCAAGATTGCATAGCAGATACATGCCAGAGCAAGAAATATAATAGAAGTCGTGTTTAAAGACGACATACTGTTGCGCGCTCGCTGCTTTGTCCCGCGCGAGTGAGTGGAAGTGGACACGGTAGTTAGATGATTAATGGATGCGCGCGCTATTAGTTGCAACTGGAGACGCAGCGGCTTTTCACAAAGGGGTGTTTACAAAACGTGCCTGTTATGCCTATTAGGGTGCGTGCCGCTCGCATCCCTGGGTATCGGGTGTCTTTGAGACCTCTGGAGAATGGTCTGGATTACTGAACTCGTGTCTCTCAGCTAGATTCGGGGGGCGGCGAACCTTCCAGTTCAAGGCCAGCGGCTATAAAAGGCGCGTCGGGCCTCCGAGCCGGCAGTTGTTGAATGGATGAGTTTCAGCGATAGACGACTAGTGGGATGAGAAGTGCGCGGCGAGAGAAGTGACAAGCGGGAGGCAAATCTGCAACTGCGAACATCAGAGTAGTGAAGAGTACGACTGCAGGCTGGACTATTGGACTGGATGCGTGAGTGAAAGACATTATAAATTATGGCAACAGATGGACTGAACATGTGTTATTTAGTATGAGTTAACTTACAATAACCAAACAGAGACATAAAGAAGGACGTTAATTAGAGTTGAAATACTTATTAAATATTGCGCTCACTGTGAAATAAAAAAAGTAATAGTGGATACATAATTTAATTATGAAAATAATAGCTGTCTGAGTAAATTAAAAATAAAATTTAGTTGTTTAATTTTTTTTAAGACCTCCATCCCTCACGAATTCAGATACGTCCCTCAGGCGTCCTTGTAACAATATATTTCATGTCCATATTTGGATTTATCAATCAAAGTTTCCTAATACTGCATAACATCTGATTTGAAACTTGACACAATTTTTTTCTTCAAAAAATTAAATTTTTACAAGGCACATTTTTTACTGCATGGATTCTGACTAAACTTTATTGGAGCCATCATAACCTGTTTATACAAGTATATTTTATATTTTTCATGACAAAAAATGATAAACCCTCAATAATTACACTATGCTAACACACATAAGGTACCTATGTTTCAATAACAAATGCCTTGCAAATCTGGATTATTTCCAGTTGAATAAGTTGTTTTCCAAAATGACTTTTTTACATAGTGTCAGCTACGCTAATACATAAGCAAAGAATATCCATGCATGCATCCTTATCACAAAATACATCACAAATTTCACTTTCCTCTTTCGAATTATCTTCTGTATCAGGTTTCCTATACGTGACATCTGATTTAAAATTGGACAACGATTTTTTGTCGATTGCGAAATTCTTACAACATACATTTTTTTTCGCTAAATGGATTCTCACACTCAGAATCGCACAATAATCTCTAACTGAAGTTTGTTTTTACATTGTTCATGACAGAAAATAATATCTTGACTACAGGATTGTAAAATAGTAACGACAACAGATATAAGGCACATCTGCCAATGTCTTAAAAAAACTAAATACATAATTGAATTGCACCACATTTGTACAAAATACAGTGGTGGCANGTGAAGAGTACGACTGCAGGCTGGACTATTGGACTGGATGCGTGAGTGAAAGACATTATAAATTATGGCAACAGATGGACTGAACATGTGTTATTTAGTATGAGTTAACTTACAATAACCAAACAGAGACATAAAGAAGGACGTTAATTAGAGTTGAAATACTTATTAAATATTGCGCTCACTGTGAAATAAAAAAAGTAATAGTGGANAAAGAAGGACGTTAATTAGAGTTGAAATACTTATTAAATATTGCGCTCACTGTGAAATAAAAAAAGTAATAGTGGAGACATAATTTAATTATGTAAATAATAGCTGTCTGAGTAAATTAAAAATAAAATTTAGTTGTTTAATTTTTTTTAAGACCTCCATCCCTCACGAATTCAGATACGTCCCTCAGGCGTCCTTGTAACAATATATTTCATGTCCATATTTGGATTTATCAATCAAAGTTTCCTAATACTGCATAACATCTGATTTGAAACTTGACACAATTTTTTTCTTCAAAAAATTAAATTTTTACAAGGCACATTTTTTACTGCATGGATTCTGACTAAACTTTATTGGAGCCATCATAACCTGTTTATACAAGTATATTTTATATTTTTCATGACAAAAAATGATAAACCCTCAATAATTACACTATGCTAACACACATAAGGTACCTATGTTTCAATAACAAATGCCTTGCAAATCTGGATTATTTCCAGTTGAATAAGTTGTTTTCCAAAATGACTTTTTTACATAGTGTTAGCTACGCTAATACATAAGCAAAGAATATCCATGCATGTATCCTTATCACAAAATACATCACAAATTTCACTTTCCTCTTTCGAATTATGTTCTGTATCAGGTTTCCTATACGTAACATCTGATTTAAAATTGGACAACGATTTTTTGTCGATTGCGAAATTCTTACAACATACATTTTTTTTTCGCTAAATGGATTCTCACACTCAGAATCGCACAATAATCTCTAACTGAAGTTTGTTTTTACATTGTTCATGACAGAAAATAATCTCTTGACTACAGGATTGTAAAATAGTAGCGACAACAGATATAAGGAACATCTGCCAATGTCTTAAAAAAACTAAATACATAATTGAATTGCACGACATTTGTACAAAATACAGTGGTGGCAATGTCAACTCCATTTGGTGGCCAGTCGACATTTAGCCACTTTAAGTATTGCAGTTCAATAGCACCTATAACTTTATCACCAAGGAATTATTTGACAAAGTGTAGGGCTTTGAACTGACGCCTTCATTAACTTAGACATACTTCTGGTGACAAGTACTTAAAATTTTTAAAGTGGTTGAAATTTACTGGCAACCTTGTGGATAACTCGTAGCACAAACGCTCAATATAGTTAAACATTTTATGTTCCAACTGCTTTCGTTCTTTTTCTAACAACACGTTACATGCTTTGAAATAATCAACACCAAAATCTAACTTTTCAACTTCTAGCAATACTAATATTTATGAGTAGGGCATGTACACCCTCACTGACAAATAAAGGCTTATATATTTTCCTACATATTGACAGAAACATTCATTCTAGATCATCGTAGGCCCTACTAACATAATATATATTTGGCTTGAAAGTGTACATTTAACTTGTTCAGCTCATAGAGAATTGTTTGAAAAGATTTGAAGTAGAAATAATTATTCCTGTTATTCAACATTTCACACAAAATTCGGGCTACATAACATTTTTGTTTCTCAACAAAGTAATTAAAATTAACTTTCAGTTCCTCCCAGTTTTCTAATATGACTCTTACTGAATCATAACGAGACAGCCAATGAGTTGCTGAAAAAAGTTGCACGAACACATGAGAATAATTATGTTCATTTTCATTAATGAAATCAAACACTTTCTTATATTCATTTATCCTATTGGAACTTGAAAACCAATTGAAAATTTCGTGGCACAAAAATCCTACATTTGCCGGGAATTCTTCAGTTGGTTTGCAGCAGGCATTGTTTAATGAATGACAACCGCAACGCACACATTTCAAATTGGGCAAATCATTTTATAGTATATCAACTATTTTCACCCTCTGTCCCTATTCCAATTAAATTGGAAATGTCTAACTGAATTGGAAACAAATATTGCTTAATGGATTCGTACAGTACAGAGGCAGAACAGTTTTCATCAACAATCAGGTCCAGAGACTCAGTGATCATTTTATTTTTGGTTTCAGAATATCATCTTATGCACAAACATAAATATTTAACAACATACGTATCTGTTGATTCATCTATATTTCGCCGACCTCCCGTGCCGCAGTCGGTTGGTGCGCCGCCGGTATGAGGTGCGGGAGGTTCTGGGTTCGAGTCCCAGAAAAGGCATGGGTGTTAATTTAAGTTAGGTTATAAGTTAGTTTGTAGACCGTCCCCTGATAAGCCTTCGGGNCCCAGAAAAGGCATGGGTGTTAATTTAAGTTAGGTTATAAGTTAGTTTGTAGACCGTCCCCTGATAAGCCTTCGGGCATAAAACCGGGATCCGGGGGACGTTTATAAGCCCTTTCCAATCATCTATATTTAGTAAAATTTGGAATATCCAACATTTTGAATTACATTACTCAATATTACAGAAGTTATGTTTTATCACTGCAGAACATTTCGTTCTGTGCATTTGCAAAGTACTTAATTCTAAACTTTTCCCCCAATCGTTTTAAGTAACTCACCAAGTAGAGCAATTGATTTAAGTGAACAGTGCATTGCTATGAATACAACAAACTTAATTATCTCGTTATTTTTTTTTGAGACTTCAGTTGAAAATTAAGAACATACTGCCGGTTTGCTTGTGGGTTCAGTGCCTTCATTTTTTTACCAGGGTGTTTTTAATTTACGTTTTTTTTAATCCGATACGTGACTCTTCACGGTTACTTTACACACTTTGCAGAACTTTATTTGAAGAATTCTCTGACAACCAGCCTATAACAAACAATGCTGCGCTCGCGTATGAGTTGTGTGAATTCATACTTTACATAATTGCATGTATTTCCTTAATATTTAAAATACTTCCTACTTACCAATCGTCCATTTCTCTTTTTCCCAGTATTTTCTGTGTTTCCGAGAATATTTTGCCCACTTGCACATTTGCCATAAATCCAGCTAATGTAATTCACACAAAAAAAGAATTTATAACAGCAATAATTAAATTAGAAACAGCAATAACAGAGTCACATCGTCGGTCATTACTGTTCTGTTGAGTGCAACTGAAAATGGGCGAGAAAAACTAAATACGAACATAGAAATATGGAAACAAATATCATTATCTCCCGCCGCTATTAACAAATCAACAAGTGATAGCATTTTTTGTCGTCAAATGTATCACTATCAGGTGACAATTCTCTGTGTAATACTATATGTTTGTGGCAGCCTACACGAGGATTAATTTGATAGGTATTGATACTTGTAGGTATGGTGCCTTTNATGTATCACTATCAGGTGACAATTCTCTGTGTAATACTATATGTTTGTGGCAGCCTACACGAGGATTAATTTGATAGGTATTGATACTTGTAGGTATGGTGCCTTTGAAATAAAGACGATTGCGGCCACAGACAGAAGCAGAAGAGTGGGAACATCTCATTTGTATCAAGCAAGTATCGTATTCGCAGAANGACGATTGCGGCCACAGACAGAAGCAGAAGAGTGGGAACATCTCATTTGTATCAAGCAAGTATCGTATTCGCAGAAGTTATAAGAAGCGATTCATGAAAGTAAAGAAAAAGTATTTCGCCCAAATGGCGAATTCCACTAAATCTGGCAACCCTGCTTGTTTGAGATCTGCAATGCAATGTACCATGGGCGAGCCGAAGATTGCCGAGACTTCTCGAGGAGACCCGAACTTCAAGACCCGTGAACTGCGGAAGATGTCGCCTGGGAAAATTCAAAATAATACGGACCAGGCATTGCATGCCTACTAACACTGACGCATAAAGTATTATATGTTGGGTCGAAATGTTTATGCATTAACTTTGCTTATGTTGTTTAATATTTATGCCCATTGTTTGTAGTTTTCAATGAACTTCATACAGCGTAGCAGACAAGGTGATTAATGAATTTTATAGATTAGGCTAGATGTCATTCCTTCGCATATATTATTTTCGAGAATTTCGCCGTTTCCCAAAAGAAAATTTTGAACACTTTGAAAACCTGGGCGAACAATGTGTAACGCATGAATGCGTAACATGTTGTCTAATATTTTATCACGTGATTTGGTTTCTGTATTTGTGTTTTCTTTTGTNGTAACGCATGAATGCGTAACATGTTGTCTAATATTTTATCACGTGATTTGGTTTCTGTATTTGTGTTTTCTTTTGTTGTGTTAATGATTTAAATGACAGCTTAATTTTAATTGAAAGCAATTTAAATTAATTTTAGTACAGTCCATAATAATTTTATTTTAATATTTATGTAAATTCTTGTTGTAAATATATATGTAGGTGTGGGAATGAAAAGACATTTCATGCAGGCAGAGACAGTTGAGTGTTATCAATGCTGTTATTCATGGTGACTNTCATGCAGGCAGAGACAGTTGAGTGTTATCAATGCTGTTATTCATGGTGACTATAGCAACGAGTGTGTACTTTTGATTAAACTGATATTGATGTGATATAGCAGGCTGCGTGACCTCGGACCAATCAGAAATATAGGATATATAAAAGGGTTATTCGGAAAGTAAGATCTTCTCTAAAAATTGATTACCTTCCTTATGATATCGGTCCAAAAAAATCAAGAGCACAAACCATTCTTTTCATTTGGTGTTCCTCAATAAGCAGATTGGGAACCCAACGTGCGCACAATTTATGAAATTGCAAATTTTGAGAAACAATTTTGTGAAAAGTTGTTCTACCTACATTCGGAAATTCCAATGCTAAAGTTGAAATTGTGAATCGCTGGTCTTCACGAATCTTTTCGTCCACGGCTTTGNCTCCCAGTTTTCTAATATGACCCTTACTGAATCATAACGAGACAGCCAATGAGTTGCTGAAAAAAGTTGCACGAACGCATGAGAATAATTATGTTAATTTTCATTAATGAAATCAAGCACTTTCTTATATTCATTTCTCCTATTGGAACTTGAAAACCAATTGAAAATTTCGTGGCACAAAAATCCTACATTTGCCGGGAATTCTTCAGTTGGTTTGCAGCAGGCATTGTTTAATGAATGACAACCGCAACGCACACATTTCAAATTGGGCAAATCATTTTATAGTATATCAACTATTTTCACCCTCTGTCCCTATTCCAATTAAATTGGAAATGTCTAACTGAACTGGAAACAAATATTGCTTAATGGATTCGTATAGTACAGAGGCAGAACAGTTTTCATCAACAATCAGGTCCAGAGACTCGGTGATCATTTTATTTTTGGTTTCAGAATATCATCTTATGCACAAACATAAATATTTAACAACATACGTATCTGTTGATTCATCTATATTTCGCCGACCTCCCGTGCCGCAGTCGGTTGGTGCGCCGCCGGTATGAGGTGCGGGAGGTTCTGGGTTCGAGTCCCAGAAAAGGCATGGGTGTTAATTTAAGTTAGGTTATAAGTTAGTTTGTAGACCGTCCCCTGATAAGCCTTCGGGAATAAAACCGGGATCCGGGGGACGTTTATAAGCCCTTTCCAATAATCTATATTTAGTAAAAATTTGGAATATCCAACATTTTGAATTACATTACTCAATATTACAGAAGTTATGTTTTATCACTGCAGAACATTTCGTTCTGTGCATTTGCAAAGTACTTAATTCTAAACTTTTCCCCCAATCGTTTTAAGTAACTCGCCAAGTAGAGCAATTGATTTAAGTGAACAGTGCATTGCTATGAATACAACAAACTTAATTATCTCGTTATTTTTTTTTGAGACTTCAGTTGAAAATTAAGAACATACTGCCGGTTTGCTTGTGGGTTCAGTGCCTTCATTTCTTTACCAGGGTGTTTTTAATTTACGTTTTTTTTAATCCGATACGTGACTCTTCACGGTTACTTTACACACTTTGCAGAACTTTATTTGAAGAATTCTCTGACAACCAGCCTATAACAAACAATGCTGCGCTCGCGTATGAGTTGTGTGAATTCATACTTTACATAATTGCATGTATTTCCTTAATATTTAAAATACTTCCTACTTACCAATCGTCCATTTCTCTTTTTCCCAGTATTTTCTGTGTTTCCGAGAATATTTTGCCCACTTGCACATTTGCCATAAATCCAGCTAATGTAATTCACACAAAAAAAGAATTTATAACAGCAATAATTAAATTAGAAACAGCAATAACAGAGTCACATCGTCGGTCATTACTGTTCTGTTGAGTGCAACTGAAAATGGGCGAGAAAAACTAAATACGAACATACAAATATGGAAACAAATATCATTATCTCCCGCCGCTATTAACAAATCAACAAGTGATAGCATTTTTTGTCGTCAAATGTATCACTATCAGGTGACAATTCTCTGTGTAATACTANCCAATCAACAAGTGATAGCATTTTTTGTCGTCAAATGTATCACTATCAGGTGACAATTCTCTGTGTAATACTATATGTTTGTGGCAGCCTACACGAGGATTAATTTGATAGGTATTGATACTTGTAGGTATGGTGCCTTTGAAATAAACACGATTGCGGCCACAGACAGAAGCAGAAGAGTGGGAACATCTCATTTGTATCAAGCAAGTATCGTATTCGCAGAAGTTATAAGAAGCGATTCATGAAAGTAAAGAAAAAGTATTTCGCCCAAATGGCGAATTCCACTAAATCTGGCAACCCTGCTTGTTTGAGATCTGCAATGCAATGTACCATGGGCGAGCCGAAGATTGCCGAGACTTCTCGAGGAGACCCGAACTTCAAGACCCGTGAACTGCGGAAGATGTCGCCTGGGAAAATTCAAAATAATACGGACCAGGCATTGCATGCCTACTAACACTGACGCATAAAGTATTATATGTTGGGTCGAAATGTTTATGCATTAACTTTGCTTATGTTGTTTAATATTTATGCCCATTGTTTGTAGTTTTCAATGAACTTCATACAGCGTAGCAGACAAGGTGATTAATGAATTTTATAGATTAGGCTAGATGTCATTCCTTCGCATATATTATTTTCGAGAATTTCGCCGTTTCCCAAAAGAAAATTTTGAACACTTTGAAAACCTGGGCGAACAATGTGTAACGCATGAATGCGTAACATGTTGTCTAATATTTTATCACGTGATTTGGTTTCTGTATTTGTGTTTTCTTTTGTGGTGTTAATGATTTAAATGACAGCTTAATTTTAATTGAAAGCAATTTAAATTAATTTTAGTACANGTTTCTGTATTTGTGTTTTCTTTTGTGGTGTTAATGATTTAAATGACAGCTTAATTTTAATTGAAAGCAATTTAAATTAATTTTAGTACAGTCCGTAATAATTTTATTTTAATATTTATGTAAATTCTTGTTGTAAATATATATGTAGGTGTGGGAATGAAAAGAAATTTCATGCAGGCAGAGACAGTTGAGTGTTATCAATGCTGTTATTCATGGTGACTATAGCAACGAGTGTGTACTTTTGATTAAACTGATATTGATGTGATATAGCAGGCTGCGTGACCTCGGACCAATCAGAAATATAGGATATATACGAGGGTTATTCGGAAAGTAAGATCGTCTCTAAAAAATGATTACCTTCCTTATGATATCGGTCCAAAAAAATCAAGAGCACAAGCCATTCTTTTCATTTGGTGTTCCTCAATAAGCAGATTGGGAACCCAACGTGCGCACAATTTATGAAATTGCAAATTTTGAGAAACAATTTTGTGAAAAGTTGTTCTACCTCCATTCGGAAATTCCAATGCTAAAGTTGAAATTGTGAATCGCTGGTCTTCACGAATCTTTTCGTCCACGGCTTTGACCAAATCTTCTGTGATCACTGATGGCTGACCTGATCGCGGTTCATCATGGACATTTTCCCGTCCGTCCTTGAAAACTCTCACCCACTTACACACTTTGCTGTCACTCATCGCATTGGGGCCATACACTTGACTTATCTGTCGATGAACTTCCGCTGCTGAAACGTTCCTAGCTGTCAAAAACAGAATCACTGACCGTATTTCACAGTCAGCGGGCAGATCAATTGTTTTAAACATTTTGAACTGACACTGTAAACAGCACACTGCAACACTACCAATGCAAATTGCGTCATTTGACGAACAAGGCATGCCGGGAGTCGGTGTGCATGCGCGTTAAAATGTTCGCGCGACATTCGATTAGTCGGACCTTACTTTCCGTATAAGCCTCGTAGCAGAGTTAGAATAAAATGGGCGGACGCTAAATCTTCTGAAAAATGGAAGGTGGGCAACTTGCAGGGTCCCTGTCAGGACTGGGTGAAACTGAGAAAACAACAAGACACTATAGAGTTCCTTTTCAGCGAAATCTGCGAGCACACCAAAAATATAATTAAACGAATTCATTTAAGACCGTTTGTGTATTGAGGCAGTAGTTTGACAGTGCAGCTAAGGTATACCTGCGTATACCTTAAGATGCAGACTTGTGCTTTTCACTGACTGGCTGAAGCATAATAAATAAATAATACCTATGTTTAATTAAAGGTGTTTGTTTTAATTTAAATGCGGTAGCCTGCCACGTCACACATGCTTAAAGACTGAACTCAACAAGTTATCAAATAAATTAAATATTTTCGAAATCTACAAGCTTTTAATTACCCCAGTGTTTAGCAGTTAGCTTTTTTTTTTTTAAGTGCAAATGCATTTTTATGAGATGAAGTAATGGTAATTTTAGAGTGCATTTGGTGTTCATATTCAGGGAATATGTGTATCTCATCACATGTTCTGTCCATGAATAAAATTCATGGTGGCGCTCATCACAATGCCTGAGAGGCGTATCAGAGTTCGCGCGGGATGGAGGTCTTAATTAAAGTAAACGAACTGAATTTGATTTCTAATTTATTCTCACAGCTTTTATTTACAGCCATAAATTATCTATCACCGCTATTCCTCTTTTTATTTCTCAGTGAGTGCAATATGTAATGTCTATTTCAACTCTAGTTAACGTCCTCCTTTATGTTTCTGTTTGGCTATTGTCAATTTACTCATACTCATCATTAACAAGTGTTCAGTCAACCTGTTGTTATCATTTGTAATGTCTCTCACTCACGTATCAAGCCCAAATAATCCAGCCTGCAGTCTTACACTTCACTACTCTGATGTTCGCAGTTGCAGATTTTCCTCCCGCTTGTCACTTCTTTCGCCGCACGATTCTCTTCTCGCTAGTCGTCTATCGCTGAAATTCATCCATTCCACAACTCCGGCTAGGAAGCCCGACGTGCTTTTTATAGCCATTGACCTTGACCCCGAATCTAGTTGAGAGACACGAGGTCAGCAATCCATCGCATTATTCAGATGTCTCAAAGACACCCAAGGTCGGGAGCGGCACGAACCCTGATAAGCATTACATGCACGCTTTGTAACTGATAACGTGCGTCAAAAAATCATCCGTGTCTCGCACGATCACATAGTGGCCGGCTGTAACACTGCCCCTCATCAAGTCTGTTCATCCCGAACAGACTCTGCTACATATGGTCCTTCGTAGATTGCCAGTTGGTCGATGTGTACAACCTTCGTCTTCGCCCGAGGGCCTTGATACCAAATCTGAAAGATCACATTAAATATCTTCTTCAGAATCCTGTAGAGGTCTTCCCAACATTTCTGTAGCTTCGGGCAGTACCCTTTTCTCCTCTGTGGGTTGTACAGCCACAGCAGTAGTTCTTCTTGAAATACCATGACTGACATTCTCCTATCATACCGTGTTTTCATCCTGTCACTATTTATTGTGAGGCGCTGTTGAGCAAAATCATGAATGCCAACAAGTATGTTGCATAATTCGTTGCCATAATCATGGGCTGCATCTTCCTTTTCTGTCGGTCGACAGAACAGCAGGTAACTGGAGAGGCGTAGTTCTCTTCCAAACAGCATTCTTGATGGTTTTACCTTTGTGCACTCATGAACTGCTGAGCTGTAAGAGAAGAGAAACAATAACACCTTTGAATACCAGTCTTTTTGGCTGTGTGCCACAAAGATCGACAGGTATTGCTCAAGAGTGCGGTTAAGCCTCTCGACCATTCCATCCGACTGACTGTGGTTAGGCTGTAGTCATAAACTTTTTCATCCCCAAAATCTTTGTTACCTCCTTGAACAATGCATCTTCAAAGATTCGTCCCTGATCAGAATGAAGTGCTAGTGGCACCCCAAACCTCGAGAAGATGTACTTTATAAGTACATCGGCCACAGTACATGCTTCTTTGTTTGGGAGGGGAATGACCTCAGGCCAATTAGTAAAGTAATCTTGGGCCACCAGGAGATAGCGATTACCATTGTCTGTGGCAGACAATGATCACAGAATATCAACTGCCATCCTCTCGAGTGGGGCTCCAGCATTGTATTTCTGGAGGCGGCCTTGTCCCTTGGTCCTTGGGCACTTTCTCATAGTGGAGATGTCACACTTTCGGCACCACTTCTCATCGTCTTCCCTACAATGAAGCCAGTAGAATCTCAGTCTAACTCTGTCAAGAGTTTTATTAACACCAAAGTACCCACTGGCTACCGCATTATGCAAATCCTTTAAAACTTCAGGAACCCTGCATTCTGGAAGGAACAACTGTAAACATGTGTGTTTTCAATCATTTTTTCCCAGTTTCTGTCAAGTACACCATTGCTGAGTACGAGGGAATTCCATTGTGCCCAGTATGTTTGACTGCTGCGCTCGAAGCTAGATATCTCTTCCCATTTTGGCCGACAGCCAGCTTCTTTCCACTTTGGTAATGGCTGCAAAGTGGGATCATTCAGCTGATCTTTCGTAATACCCTCATCACTCCAGGTAGGTGTCCCATCACAAGATAGAGAACCTTGAATTCTTGTCTTCCGTACCTTCAGCGATTCACCACTCTTTTCTTCCTGGTGTTAGTAATGACGACAAAATTTCTCACATGGCCTCCTAGAAAATGCATTTGCATTACTGTGAAGGCATCCAGATATGTGCTGTATTTCAAAGTTACGTTCTTGAAGATGCTGTATCCACCAGGCTATTTGACCTTCGGTGTTATTGAAATTNTGTGCTGTATTTCAAAGTTACGTTCTTGAAGATGCTGTATCCACCAGGCTATTTGACCTTCGGTGTTATTGAAATTTAGTAGCTAGTATAATGCAGCATGGTCGGTTTTTAGAACAAAATGTCTTCTATAAAAGTAGGGGTGGAAGCGTTAAATTGCCTTCATCATGGTTAGTAGCTCCCTGCATGTAACACAAGTAATTTATCTCAGGCCTATGGAATACCCTACTGAAGTATTCTAATGGTATTTTCTTCCCATCTTGAACATGAGATAACAGAACTTCAATACCTACATCAATAGCATCAGTGCCCAAAATGAATATGCTCTCACTTTTCGGGAAAACTAGGACTGGTGGAGATATCAGAATTTCCTTTAGCTTACGAAAATAATTTTCACACTCAGTGGTCCAATGAAATCTTCTTTTTGTCTCAGTTAGTTCTGGTAGTGGCTTGGCAATCGTGACGAAACCAGGTACAAATCGACGGTAATAGGCACATAATCCCAGAAAACTCCATACTTCGGTTTTCTCATTTGGTGTCGGCCAATTTCTTATTTCCTTTGACTTCTCGGGGTCTGTTTCGATTCCGTGTCCTAAGAAATTTATTTTCTTTTGGAACAAATGGCACTTATTGGGAACCAGTTTCAATTTGACTGCAGCCACTTTTTGGAATACAGAGTCTAATCATGATTGGTGCTCTTCAAATGTCCACCCTGTCACAACAATGTCGTTAAGGTTAACCTGACAGATATATAAACCGACGATTTTTTTCATCGTGTGTTCGAAGGTGGCAGGGGCATTACACAGCTCAAAAGGCATAACTTTCATCTTCCAGGTACCTTTCCCTTGGATGCAAAATGCAGTCTTCTCTTGGTAATCTGTAGCCACCTCGCACTACCAGTACTCACTATTCATGTCCAAAGTAGAAAACCATTGTGAACCTGCTAGGCTGTTTAATGTGTCATCTATCCTTGGATGCGGATAAGAGACTTTATTTGTCACATTATTAAGCTGGCGATAATCTACAGAAAACCTCAACGAGCCATCTTTCTTCTTAACTAGTACAACGGGTGACGACCATGGACTAACTGATGGTTCTATCACATCTAACTCCTTCATTTTCATCAGAATTCCCTCAACTGCCTCGTGCGAAGCCAGCGACAGTCGTCTTGGTGGCTACTTTTTGGGCCTGGCATCTCCAGTATGAATGTAAGGGCAGGTGATGTAAGACCTTCCAAGGTCATATGGTCAACATTAGATGGCATTCCTATTACTCTGCAGTAATTCAGAGACAGCCTTCTCCTGTCATCAGTTAAGATTTTCTTTTGTTCTTACTAGAAGTTCAGGTAAATGACATTCTATTTGTTTTACTCTAGAAACTTCTAGAACATTTAGAAGTACCTGTGTGACCTACTTGCAAGCACCTATCATGGCCCCTTCCTCAAGGCGAATGGCACTATTGGACAAATTTATCATTCTAATTGTAAAACTGTTAACATTGGAAGAGACATAAGTCCTTGCTACAACAGCCTTACCTGGCAGGATGCCAATCCTCCCTGCTGGCTCAATTAAACCCAAACATCTGACAAACATTCCTTGACATCTGACGTGAATGACAATTTCACAAGAAGTGGGCAGCAGAGTGGGTCGACCACATACTACTGGGCAGCTAATTGGGGACAGCAAATCACATGCTGTATTAACAGCACCGACTCTGTACTGCCTACTTGTAGCACACCATCTGAGTATCGATACGCCACCCCAGGCTAAATAGTACATCAAGCCCCAAAATACATTCATCCTCTATTTCTGCTATGTAAACATAGTGCTCTATGCCAAGGTGACCAAGCTTCAAGATTACTTTTCTCTTACCGATAGCTGGTGTGGTCTCACCTGTTTCTGTAGAAAAATAGCACTGTTCCATGCTGTCGTCGGGCGATCGCTGGGGGAAGGCCCAAGGATGTCTGGTCTTACTTTTGTTATGATCGCCCCAGTGCGACAACCATCTGGTAAGGAACTTTTTTCAGGCTACACTCCACCAGTGTTGCATCACAATCCTGTTTAACTGACTGTATATGTAAGAACATCGGGGCCTTTCCTTCAGCAGTCACCGACCTTCGCCCCTAAGATCGGTTTTTACTAGTTCTCCGAATTTGCTTTATTCTCACCTGCTCTCTCTGCTCTTTTTTCGCTGCTACTTCTGCTGCTGCTACTGTTGTAGACAGTAGACTCTCAGGTGCCCCAGTTGTCCACATGACCAACACTCCAGTTGTTTGGGTGGGGAGCAGCGAGGCTCTGTAGCAAGGACCTGGTAGTAATGTCTTTCATAGTCGTCTACATCTCCTTGAGTGTCTTCGTAAATCTGTCTTCGTCATCTTCGTTCAGCGTCACTGCCCTTACCTGACGTCGATTGTGCAGCTCCCTGTCTTGCTGACTCTACCTACAGTGCTCGGGCCAGGGAGTTATGCATATTGTGGAACCGCGTAGACGTACCGCTTGCCGTATCTCTGTGTCGGCGATGACATCGATGAAGAAGACGACTAATATGATGTCGCGCGCCTCCTCGGGGCACCCTTCCAGAGATAATTGGGAAAGTCGCACAATGTCTTTCCCTAGTTCCTGCAATGGATCCCCTGATCGCTGGGTGTGGCTTCGCAGTTGGGCATGGTGGGCATGTCGCAGGTACCGGTCGCCGAAACGTTTCTCTAAGGCTGACACCAGTGTGGGATACTCCAGTCGATGTCGTTCTGGCAGAGATTGTAGTATGTTGAGTGTAGGGCCTCTCAGTACAACGGCGAAGTTGTAAGCCCGCTGTTCGGCTGACCAGCCATTCAGGGTGGCGACTATTTCAAACTGGTGTTGGTACTCCCGCCAAGANGTAAGCCCGCTGTTCGGCTGACCAGCCATTCAGGGTGGCGACTATTTCAAACTGGTGTTGGTACTCCCGCCAAGAAATCTGGCCATCGTAAGAGGCGGGCTTAATTGAGACTCTCTTTCCCGCTCCTGGTTGCGCGACACCAATGCTGCAGAGCTGCTGATTATCCTCCGATGTTGCTGTGTTTGTTACGGCTTGCACTACTTCCCCCCCTTTGTCGGCCACTGGTGTGGTGGTAGTGGAACTTCGTTGCTGAAGAAATTCCACCATCTACCTCTTCATATCATTTATTTCCTGTTTCACTTCATTCTCGACTCTGTCCATTCTTTCATTTACACTGTCCACTTTTTCGTTTACACTGTAAATCTTCTTGTCCACATAGTCAACTCTTTCATACACTAACTCGCTAATGCCTTCTATTTTCCTGTCAACCATTTAATTTCCTGTATCTATTTTCCTATCTACATTATCTATTTTCTTGTCTACATTTTCATTTACAGTGTCTATTTTCTTATCTACCATATCACTTACATCAGTTATCTGGCTATTTAGATTGTCGTTTACAGTTTCTACTACACTACTTATTCTGCTATCAAGACAATAAGCACTTGCGCTCACTTGGTTACTTTGTCCCTCAATTAATTCTCGCAGTACTGCCAGTTCTGCAGACATTTTACTAGTTAACATTCAGTGCAATGGTTGTACAAAACAGTCCTAATTAATTTTTGTAATCACTAATTACTAGCCTATTGTCTAACTTGATTAACAATTAAATGCCTTCATCCTACTTCTGACACCAATGTTACATGAACGCCTGAAGGGGGCGTATCTGAGTTCATGAGGGATGGAGGTCTTAAAATAAAAAAACTAAATTTGATTTCTAANGAACGCCTGAAGGGGGCGTATCTGAGTTCATGAGGGATGGAGGTCTTAAAATAAAAAAACTAAATTTGATTTCTAATTTATTCATATAACTTTTATTTACAGCATTAAATTATCTATATCCGCTATTACTCTTTTTATTTCTCAGTGAGTGCAATAATTAATGTATATTTAAACTTTAATTAACGCCCTTCTTTATGTCTCTGTTTGGCTATTGTCAATTAACTCATACTCATCATTAACACATGTTCAGTATATCTGTTGCCATCATTTGTAATGTCTCTCACACACCCATCCAGTCCAATAGTCCAGCCTGAGGTCTTACTCTTCACTGCTCTGATGTTTGCAGTCGCAGATTTTTCTCCTGCTGGTCACATCTCTCGCCGCTCGCTCCTCTTCTCGCTAGTCGTCTATTGCTAAAACTCATCCATTAAACAATTCTGGCTCGGAGGCCCNATAATTAATGTATATTTAAACTTTAATTAACGCCCTTCTTTATGTCTCTGTTTGGCTATTGTCAATTAACTCATACTCATCATTAACACATGTTCAGTATATCTGTTGCCATCATTTGTAATGTCTCTCACACACCCATCCAGTCCAATAGTCCAGCCTGAGGTCTTACTCTTCACTGCTCTGATGTTTGCAGTCGCAGATTTTTCTCCTGCTGGTCACATCTCTCGCCGCTCGCTTCTCTTCTCGCTAGTCGTCTATTGCTAAAACTCATCCATTAAACAATTCTGGCTCGGAGGCCCGACGTGCTTTTTATAGCCTCTGGCCTTGACCTGGAAGGTTCACCGCACCCCTACTCTAGTTGAGAGAAATGAGGTTTGTAATCCAGAGCATTCTNTCTGGCCTTGACCTGGAAGGTTCACCGCACCCCTACTCTAGTTGAGAGAAATGAGGTTTGTAATCCAGAGCATTCTTCAGATGTCTCAAAGATACTTGATACTGAAGGTCGGGAGCGGCACGTGCCCTGACAGGCATAACAGGCATGCTCTGTTAAGATTACTTTGCGAAAAGCAGCTGCGTCTCCAATTGCAACTGATAGCCCGGGGTTAATAAATCATCTGTACCTCGCACGCTCAAAGAGCGGCCGCCTATAACAATACTATCTGATCCGCATTATACAAGGTTTTTTTTTAAAATATACATTCTGTATAAGTAGTGGTTAGTCAAACGCTACACAAGGGCAAGCGGTAGCCCGAGGATTGCACGGAGATTTTACAAAGGCCTTACGCTCGCCGCGATAAGCCTATCAGGAGTCGTGTGCTCCGGTCCTTGAGCGGATTGAATTTCTGGGGTTATGATTGCAAGAATGTTCTGGTCACTGCACTTGCCTCTCTCAACGAGATTTGAGGTGCAGGGAACCTTCTGCATGGGTCAGCGAGACTATTTAAGCCACGATGGACCTCCGAGCCGACAGTTTGTAGGATTTTACGGCATTAAGAGCCAGGTGGGCGAAGACAGCGAAACGACGAGCTAGCAAAGCTATGTGTTGTGACGAGAGTAACCAGCAAGAGTGAAATATGCGGACTGCGAGCATCGGTGCAGTGGAGAGTGAGACTGGCGGGCGAGACTACTGAACTGGATGCGTGAGTGACAGACATTTGGAATGTAGGAAATAGATAGATTGAATATGGGTAAATAATGAGTGGGAATTAAGTGACTGTAACCAATATAGCGACAGTGGTATTGAGTTAGAATAGCAATAGACATTAAATATCGCGCTCACTGAAAATAAAAGAATAATAATGGATATAGGTATTTTCATGTTGTAGGTAATAGCGGTTTGAATAAATTAAAAATCAAATTTAGTTATTTAATTTTTATTGAGACCTCCATCACTCAAGAACTCTGATACGCCCCTGATATCTTGTCACATTAATATTATCGGGCATAACTATATGTTTTTAAGTGTTTTCATTACGTTTTGTTTAACTACTAATGCTCTTATTTTGGAAAATTGGATTTACACACTATTTGTAAAAACTGTTCAAACTGGCATGCAGTTCGGAGTTAAGTAATGCTGCAATGCTGTTTTGATGTATCCGAAAAATTCCAAATACTATGTTTTTTGTAAAAGGACATGATTATTTCAATGTGTGCTGATTGCTATTATAAGGAAAATTATATTTGAACTCCATCCAGTCGACTTAGATGTCCAAATAATTCAGCAGTATTTATTAGACAAATGGATGCTAGACATAACCAACTGTTAACAGATGTATAAGTTACACAATTAACTAATAACCATTTAAAGTACATAAAAGAAAACTATGGAGTAGCCGCAATTTTAAATTGGTGATCAAACACACATCTGTAACTGTTTGCTATATAATTTTGCTTATGGCCCCTTGTGGAAAATAAGACGTGTAATATCAATACAACAATGCCACATCATCACATACTTTTCAAAGTTATAGCTACTGTTTAATTATTACTATTTTGTGCTATGAGGATATTGTTTATTTTTTCAGACAAGAGTTATATGTCATTTAGCATCCTACGTTTTACAAACCCCAACACTTTCATTTAAACGAATATAGACCTATATGGTGTATTTTACTCGCGTGTCCACCACCTTGGCTGTTTATGCTGTGAACATAGGATAAATTCAACCGAAGGAAGCGTGAAGTCATTGAAATTCTATGTGCGTACACACGTGAAGATGTAACACTAAATCGTTCATTACTGAAACTTTTCAGAAACAGTCCCCTGGAACACTTGAACATAGAGTAATCAAGAATGAACACTGACATGTGCGTGGGAAAGATGAAGACAAAGTGGAAAATACGTAACGCCAAGACAGGATGCTTACCCGCACTGGATGCCCGAGCGGTTCCATTGGCGTCATTAGACGTCTCAGACAAACACTCAGCACCACATTGAATGAGCTAAAGCGGTAAGTGGAGAGCCAGCAAGTGGAGAGTGCAAGCACCGAGGCTATTGCACTAAGTAAACTAAAGAGGAAAATGCCAGTACCTAAAACCGAAACTAATGGAAGGGGGTGTAGGGTAACAGCATCGTTGACAAACAAAGAAGAGGAAGTAATGGAATTTCTATTCGAACATCCACCTAAAATAATGGACTGCATGCACACGAACAAAAAGGGCCACATTTCAGATCTTTTTATTTGAGTTGATTTACCAAACATAAAGACTACAAAAGTGCCATTTTAATCTCTACATTACCAACAGCTCAGGAGTGAAGAGAATACTACATAAAAAGGGCCGCGATTCTCATTTCCTTTTTCGTTTATCCGTAGTCCAGTAACGTGAGAATCGCTAGCCGGGTGGAGTGGAGTTTGTGATATACTGATAGACTACACTTCGTGCCATACCAAATTCCACTCCGCTTATTGTTCCCGCGATGTAAATCGGCTCCCGATAAGTGGAGAAGTGAATGAGGAACGCGTCCCAGGTTACCAGGACAGCTTCGAGCATTTGCAGCCACTATCAGAAATGCTAGAATGCCTGCACATCTTACAGACAAATGCACAACTATGAATCCGGACAGTCACTCAATGCATGTAACTGAGGGTCATTTATCTATTCGCTTTCATATTTGATAACATTACTGAGTGGAGAATGATTTCTGAGACAATCATCGTCACAATGTAGTTCAGAAAGTAGACAAAATAAAGACTGTTCTTCTAAATATAAAACATTAGTTTTTCTAAAACACGCACCATGATGGGATCAGGTTCAAAAGTTTAGATATTTACGCAATGCATTTCCTTGAAACAAGAAAGATAAAGATAGAGAGAGAGAAAAGAGATGAATGAAATTGGCGCGGTTTACTTACAATACATGCAGCCACCTCAACATATTGCTGTCAAATGGTATAAGGAAGAATTTTTATCTCTAACCCACTATTAGCAAGTATCTCAGCTGGAAACTAAACCACATGATATGCGACTTTTCGCAAACAGTCAAATAATGTTTTAAATTTGTCTCAGTACCGCCAAGCATAGTTCATGTCCTGGTCGTTGCGAAGACACGATTTCGCTGCGTCGATTGTGGATCAGTACTGATGCTAGATGAATTTTCAATATGAACTTTCTGTATGGTCGCAGTTGAGAGGGTTGGAATGAGTTTTACAAAAACCTTACGCAATAACACGAAGTGCCGTACCAAATAAAAGCTCATGACACCCCAAGACGTCGTAGTGTTAACAAATTCAAACTAGTTGTTTTATCACGATATTGGCTACAACTTCTAACAAAATAGAATGTATATACTGCAGAACAGCAGAACATTATTAAAGAAAACAGAACGACTGTTTATGAACTTTCCTGATAGAATATTATTCATTACCACAGGAAGTTCAGATCACAGTACAACACCAAAATGTAAGCACTGAGAAACGCTGATGGATGACAATCGGACTCACCTGACAGGAAAGAAAATATTCTCCAACTTCATTTGCCTAATCGATCCCGTCACACGCCTGATGAAGTGAAGCATGTGAAGCCAGCAGTTTCTAGATGAGTGTTAGGTGGGTTGTATCTCATGTTTACAGAATTCTTATAGTAAGAGCGATACCGATTAGCATGCGGAAGAACAGATGAGAGTGGAACATCAGAAGCGTTGCATCCTATATGTGTTAGTCGTGGTTTCGGGCCAATTGTGTGTACTCGGGTGGGAGAAAAGGGATTCAAGAAAAGTGCCCAACGACATTTCACTTTATGTGCGCATGTATTCAGGCAAATAAAAATCAGCAATGTCTGGTTCCTCCAGTCCTTCACAGTTTAGTTCATTGCACCCAAAAGATTGACACTATTCCCCACCTGTGGCATACAGAGTGGTTCATAGGGTCTCTACGTACTCACGAACTGATGTACTGATGTACTGTTGTGGCCGGCGGTCCAATTTCCCCCAGCCTTCTCTCTCTGCGCGACTAACCTCTCTGTGCGGTACTGACGAACTCTCCGGCTCTACTGACGTACTGCTCTCTTTGTG
>NQII01000367.1:576168-604606 GCA_002778355.1 Clitarchus hookeri | reverse complement strand
GGGGGGGGGGGTGTTATCGGCGCCTCTTTCCAGCTTGTCAGCTATTTCTTCAGTGGTGCATGTTTTCTGACTTCAGGCAAACTATGCCTGACTATCTCGTGATTTTCCGGCATTCACAAATTTTACTTGGCTTTGGTAGGGGGAGGTGGGTCATTGGTGGGCGGCCTATGCAGCAGGACACATGAAATGCCTGCACGAGCGTCATCCTCGTCTTGATCTTTCTCTGCGGTGATTACGATTGACACATGTCTCTCTACACTGGTTTAAGCTGGCGGAGGGGGGGGGACAGCACTGCTTCTAATACCTAATTATGTCACGCATCAACTCCCCTCTCGTCTTTTCGGCGCTGACACACTCCATGCCAAAATCTTGGTGTTGGGTTTTTTTTCTACATCTCTGTAGACCTACTCTATTCTGTGTCCGTGCTCACCTCGTCTCTGGTGCGGCTAGCGCGATGTATTTCTCGCACGCTGTTGCTTCCTTCGCTTCTCCTAATCTGGCTATTACTCAAGGACCTGTGTCGTCTCCACCGTTAAAAGGCGTGCCCTTACCTGTAAAAAGGGCCTAACACTCCGGCTCTGGGTGTTACAAAACAAGGCTTCTATTCTTATTCACAAAAAACTGACGGACTGTTACCTGGGTTCTATTCCTACCGTCGGCTGTATGTTACAGTACAGTGTAACTCCTGGCTACCTATTTGAACTCGCAAATACATATAATACATAGGGTGATACACTTCTCAGACATTCTTACCTAACAAAGCTTCTTACATGGTTACACGCCAATTTATAGGGTTACACAATTATACAAAATTACTTACAGTGATCTATCCAGATCACTACACTTCTACCTTATTCGTTCTTCTGTGCTTCGGTTTCCTGGTAAGGCGGAAACATTCTGCCTGTATGCAAACAAAACAGGTGGCTTATGGCCGGTATATATTGCACAGCTGGCAATCTTTACGTTTTGGTGACAGGTATTTATTTAATTTATGGTAAGGACGACTGCACAGGTCGTCGAAGGAAACAACTCTTACCTACTAGGCTGGTAACTCTGTTCAAGGGTTCACACTAATTTCTTGCACTCCTGCCGCTTTTTAACAAATGGTCTGCCAATAATACACAAGGCACACTGACTCATGGTACATTTTACTATTAAGACGACTCACAGGTTGTGGAAGAACAAAAAATAAGACCCTTATCTGTCTGTCAGCTGTTGCCCGCAGCCTGGGCAAATGTAAACATACAACTCTCTCAGTAAAAAACGTAGGAACACATTCTACTCCGGTGCCCTGTTGATGGCATATATTGGGTACCTTGTAAATTTGTAAAAAATTACACTCAGGCACACTTCAGTGTGGCGTCTACACATCTTTCGGCTGAAGGCCTGACATCACAGGCAAACTGTAGACAGTATGTCGCACTTAAATTGCGGCGCACTTAGGTTGGCTGGCAGGTAGGGTAACCTGACCTTGTTTTTGCAGCGGGTGACATGGGTACACTTACCCACAGAGTTTGTTTCTTTCGTCTGCGGGGCAGTTGCTTCTTAATTTAAGGATAGAAACCAACCTGGCTCTTGCGCCTCGCACTGGTGAGGGTGTGAAGGCTGCATGGGCTTCCTCTCTCGGCATTGACATCTCTGGACTGCTGTGTTGCAGGCCCGTCCTGGGCTGTGGCTGCAGTCTCCCGTGTTCGCTTCTGGGTCGGTGCACTTCCCTGCATTGCTTCGCTTCTAGCCTACTGTCTGTTCTGTCCTTGGCCCGCTTGTACTTCTCGATGGTTCTCCTTTACACTCATATTCCCATGAACATATACTTTTGGCCCGGTATTTTCTTATCGCGCAGCAGTGCTGTGGCTCGGGTGTATTATCTTCCAGCTCTCCACTCTTCGTATCGGCTGGCGCAGTAGCTGCGTTATCTCTCCGCCTGACGTGTATTAAAGGAGATAATGCGCGATGCTCGGGTGTATTAAAGTAGATAACAGGTAGGGCTGTGTATCTTCGCGGCGTTTATTGCCCTTTATCTCTCCGGTCCGCCCGCCTGGCGTGAATACTCGGGTGTCTTACTTGCTTGACTGATAACGCCGGCACTGGGTGGCCTTGCTGCTTTTATTGCTTTCGGTCACTATCTTCCCTCCTTGGGTCACTGCCCTGTGACCTAGTGACCCACTGCGGTTCATTGGCCTCGCTACTCACGTCTCTGGCGCACGTCTCTTGCGCGCGGCCACGTTTCTTATCGGCAAGCATGGTTCTCACTCGCGCTTCACCTGCCTACTTCTCCCGTCATTGACAGTGGCCCTCCTTCAGGGCACTCATGACCTAATTTTCTTATAGGTAGGCACAGTATTTCATTCCTGTCCGCCTGACCTATCCCATATCATTCCCCACTGTCTAGTGGAAATGACCTCGCATTTTCCCTGCATTTACCACTCCTCGCTCGCTACTATCATTGCTAATTTCACCCTCGTTTTGTCTTAGCCCGTCGATATCTCGATCGCAATCGCTCGCTCGTCACTCGTCGTCTCTCGAAAATTCTTGCCACTTTCACTATTGTTCATCCTCCACTGGGCTATTGTGGCCTACCTCTTTGGTAACCGCTCTTTGCTAAACGCCCTTAGGTCTCCCACCTTGCTCTCTCGCTCGTACTCGCTTCTACACTCGTCCTCGACAATTCCTAGTTTGTCGACCTAGTAACCTTGCCTCCTCTAGTGCGAATTGGTTTTTAGGCACCAAAAGGTTTGAGACAACCTAAAGTCTTTGGGTTCATCCTTACCAGATTGGTAATCTGGTACGGTTCAGCTTGACTAGTTCAGCTATCTTTTCTCGGGTATATGGGTATAGTCTGGTTCTTGATATTGTCTCTACAGACTTATCTACGCCCCACGTTGGGAGCCAATTTAACTTGATGCTATTCCCCGCCTGTGGCACACAGAGTGGTTCATAGGGTCGGAGTTAATTCCTTCAGCCACAGACTATAAGGTGCCTGGGATTTTAGGGTAAATCACACAATGACTTCATCACGACTTCTTAGTTTGGAACAGGTTTATTGAATGGGACTTTTCTTATACATTCCCGGCACTGTTGCGGGAATTTACACATACTTTATGCCGAGGATTTTCTCACACATTAACGCCCTGCGAGTTCAAGGCCTGAAGAGCTGGTTACAATGTTCTGACACTGTAGGGGCATTAGGTGTCAGGACAGGTCCCTGAGTGACGATGGGGTTACTTATCTGCACATGTTGCATGGTAGTTGTTCAGCTATTTATGAGGTCTGGTGAACTGGATGGCCCTGTTACAGGCCCTCTGTGGTTGGCTTGTTGCATGCAGCTAGCATCCTCTCGATGTGGTGCCCCTCGGTTGGGGCTCACCACTCGCTCCCTTTCTAGGCATAGGGTAGTAATGGACTGCTTACTACCCTACCATGTCCCAGCGAGGGACCACATGTGTGGGTCCCACCCGTCCTTCGCGGCTACAGGCTGCATTGGACAATCGCACTTGCTTGACATGGCACTTCTCGGTGAAGTTCACCACTCGACTCCGCCTTCTCAGTGCGTTGCAACTGACTGACTGGAAACTGACTGACTTATGCGGTAACTGGCTGGCTAACTCGTGTCCCGACGTGGTCAAACTACTCGTCCGACATGACTCTGGTAACTGTCTCTGACTGACCTGCATTTCGCATTTCGCGTCTCGCATCCCGATTTGGCTGACCCCTTAATGTAGCGACTGACTACCTTCCTGCACATTCCCGGGTGGCGGTTCCGAAATTCCACGTCACCTGCTGCTCGTTGCTCCGACTGGCGGACGTGGCTGTTCTCTCTGTGCGGTACTGACGAACTCCCAAACTAACCCCTCTGTGCAGTAATCTTCAACTGTCTCTATGTACTCACGAACTGATGTACTGATGTACTGTTGTGGCCGGGGGTCCAATTTCCCCCGGCCTTCTCTCTCTGCGCGACAAACCTCTCTGTGCGGTACTGACGAACTCTCCATCTCTACTGACGTACTACTCTCTTTGTGCTGTAATAATTAACTGCCCCACCCTCCTCGCAAAGAGGCTTATATCCTTTCTAGCCTCCCTCTCTAATTTCCTGCACATGTATCTCTTGTTGGGGGAGGGGGTGGATGATATCCTTTCGAAGCTTGTCAGCTATTCCTCCGCGGTGCGTGTCCACATTGTCCTGCGGTTAGCTAGGGGGGCGGGGGTGTGTTCTCGACACAACTTTCTAGCTTGTAAGCTATTTCTTCCGCAGTACGTGTTTTCTGACTTCACGCAAACTACGCTTGACTATCTCGTGATTTTCCGGCGTTCACAAATTTTACTTGGCTTTGGTAGGGGGAGGTGGGTCGTTGGTGTGCGGCCTATGCAGCAGGACACATTAAATGCCTGCATGCGCGTCTTCCTCGTCTTGACCTTTCTCTGTGGTGATTACGATTGACACATGTCTCTCTACACTGGTTTTAGCTGGGGGGGGGGGACAGCACTGATTCTAATACCTAATTACGTCATGCATCTAGATCTTTGAGAGTACATGTTTGTACAAAGACATAGGACAAGTTAAGTCAAGTTATACATGCTATACAATAAGAACATGAAAACATATATTTAATTCTTCCACAGTGGTTCTTCTGCACTGCTGCTATGTCTCTGCAATCTCCACCATCTGTAGAAAAGAAAAACGCAGTAACATATTTCACTTGTCTTGTATATAATTGTGTTTTTATCATATCTGGAGTAAATAATCGTAAAAGGAATGACACAAAATTGCACATTTGTTGCTAAGTGAGTGGTAGTCTGCTTTCTTGGTATTTTTACTGTAAATACTTGTCAATCTAATACATTTTTTGGATATCAAAACAATTTTTAGTTATTTTTTTAAAACTACAGTGTTTGAAAAACAAGAATTTTTGTATTCGAGACTTGGTAGCGTTAACTAGGTGACAGCACCTCTTTCCCTTTTTATGGAGTGTACAGGAAATTTCAATCTCCTAAGAATGATTTCAACTTATCTCTCGCTGGCATTGGATAAACATTCCGCGACAAAATTACTAGTAGTGACACGAAGATGAAAAAAAAAAAAAAAAAAAAAAAAAAGAACTATTTATACAAAAGGATAATTTAAAGAGTTTGTGCCTCTGCTGATTTTGCTGGGCTTCGTAAAATACTTCAAGAACAGCTAAAATAATATGACTAACACGCGTTGAAATACCAATGTCCCTTTCGAAAAAAAAATTATATATATACATACAGCATAAACAATACAGCTAATTATATTGTTACAAGACACATGAGGGGCGTAACCGAGTTCGTGAGGGACGGAGGTTTTAATAAAAATAAAATAACTACATTTGATTTTAATCACACAGCTATTATCTAGCTCAACATAAATCTATCTGTCTCCACTGTTCGTCTTTTTATTTCTGAATGAGTACAGTATTTAATGTCTATTTCAACTCTAATTAAAGTTCTTCTCTATGTCTCTGTTTGGTTATAGTCAGTTAACTCACACTGAACATTAACATATGCCCAGTCTGTCTGTTGCCATCATTTGAAATGTCTTTCACTCATGCATCCAGTCTAACTGTCCAGCATGCCAGTCGCATTCTACACTGCACCGATGCTCGCAGTCGCAGATATTCCTCCCGCTAGTCACTTCCGGCACCACTCGCTGCTCGTCTGGCTCGTCTGTCGCTTAACATCGCACAATCTCCCAAACTCCCGACTCTCATACTGGCCCTGATCTGGAAGGTTCACCGCACTCCGAGTCACGCTGAGAGAAACTAGGTCATCAACCATAACATTCTTCAGATAAACGCACAAATTCTATCCGCCGAGGGTCAGGAGCGTGCGAGCCACAAAGGGCTTATCACGGTGTCATGTGGAAGAATGCGTGGCGGCACGCCTTTATAACTAAAAACTCTGATAGGATTATCGCTCGCCTGTCATTAAAACATCCCTTAGTGACTCGCCGCCTGCTATCATATCACTACTCGGTCCTTCTCTTCCACTCGCTCGCGCCAGACAGGTCAAAGGAATCGAGTGCGTAATAATATGGATGCTGCGTCGTATTTAGCTGAACATAGTCGGATGCACAAGATGTTGAAGAGTTGGGAACATGCGAAAACACAGATATAGCGTTCAGCGTGGTTCAGGTAATGGACACGGTGACACTGCCACGCGCATTACGTGCGCCATAGCCTCCACGAGCAAGGATCTGCACTGGCGTGCAGTGTTCTCGTCGTGTTGCATGTAGGCCTACCCTGGTGAAAAGTCTGTAGTAGCATTCAGTACATACTCCTGATTAATTGAGCACGTGGCAAATTATACTTTGGAAATGTTTCTGCCCATAACTGCGTATATTTTGAAGCGCACGCTGACTGGCATGCTTTTGGTACGGCATGCCTCCGGTACAGTTGGCAATTACTGAGGGAAAATAGCTCCATGTATTAAACATTGAACTCTAATTTTTAGATAAACATTTCCGAATACTAAAATGACATCTGCTGCTACCTGTTTTTTTAATGCGCCAAGTGTAAGAATTGGCAAATTTGTAAAATATTAACTTTTCTAATAATTTCACTATTTCACTTGACAGTCGCATGAATTAAGTGATCAGGCCCATTGCAATGTTAATTTTGCATACGGTGGAATAATACATCATATGCTTAAAAGTAGATTTTAATCAGGGATTTCAAAAGTACTCAATTAACTGCGAAGGTGATATAAAAATATTTCAATACGGTTTCATTGAAAAAGTTAAGATATTGTTATGATATTACAAAGGATGGCAGATGAGTATTTTTGAGGCGTTAGTTGGTTCTTGACAGAGGAGATTTATGTAAATCCTGTCAGTTCCGCCTAACTGCGTTTGAAAAATCGAAGAAATACGACGCGCAAAAGAATTTTCGTATTTTCTTTATTGTATCCGGTTAAACGGCTCCACGATACAGGCCACCAAATAAATTCATCTCTAAACCGCTATTAGTGTCACAGACAGATAACTGACCTAAGAGAATCTTTGTATACGTAACACTGTTTTCCGTACCTGTCCCGAGTTTTCATGAAATTTAAAACTGAGTTCAGTGCCAGGAGCTAGTGAAAGATGGACGGCAACATAAAAAAAAAAAAGGGAATTTTAATATTTTTACCATTCTAAAATAGCTTTCTGAATACGCAAAAGTCTGCTCGTATTGCTATTGCTTTGATTCTTGTGCAATCAAACTGGAGTAAAACATATTGTTACATGCTTGTTGGTCTGCATCGCTTCCCTTGCCTGTCCTGCTCGTGAGAGCGAAAGAATGTGTGGAGGTCAGGCGAGCGGTAATCCAAGAAGCTTGTGGAGATTTACAAAGGGATGCCACCGCGTTCCGCTACGATAATCCTATCATGACTCGTGTGATCCAGACCTTGGGAGGGTTAAATTCCGGAGGTTATCTTTAAAGAATGTTCTGGCCAATGCCCGCCTGTATCAGCGTGACTCAGGGTGTGGGGAATCTTCTAGATCGGACCAGCGAGACTATTTAAGCCTCGGTGGGCCTCCGAGCGGACAATCAGTGTTTGAGAGTCTGAGAGCTTGGAGGATTGCGTGACATCAAGCGACAGGTGTGCGAAGACATCGAAGCGACGAGCCAGCAAAGCGATGAGTGATGACGAGAGTGACCAACAGGAGTGAAGTCTGAGGACTGCAAGTATCAGTGCAGCGAAGAGTCTGACGAGCGGAACTACTGAACTGGATGCGTGAGTGTAAGACATTTGGAATTATAGCAAATAGACAGACTGAACATGCGTAAATAATGATTGTGGATTAAGTGACTACAACCAATATGGAGATATTGAAGACTTTTAATAAGAATTGAGAAAGACAGTAAATATTGCGCTTACTAAGAATAACAAGAGTAATTAAGGGGGAAGGGGATGTATATCTTAGTTTTGTAAATAATAGCCGTGTGAATAAATTATTAGTCAACTTTAGTTCTTTTAATTTTATTAAGGCGTACACCCCTCACAAACTCGAATACACCCCTCTGGTGTCTTCCAACAATACAAATTGCTTACTCTACAAGTCATTATTCCTCCCGAAACAGAAAAACGCAGTTAAAATTGAAAATATACCCGTCAAATTTTGCCAGTCTTCAAGATTACACAGTCACATAACTACAGAATAAATAAAAATAAATGTGCGTGTCGTTTCTCTCGTGAGACTGATACACGTAGACCCTATGGTTATTCTGAGCAGATCAGTTACTTCTAACAAATTATTATATTCTACCATAATCAGCGCTACTTTCCTCCTTTGAACAGTAGAGGCACCAATCTTTATTAAATCGGACCTTAGTAACGCGAGCAGAACACAGAAGGAAGTGAGTTAAAATACTCATCAAGTCTACTATAGTCCTTTTACGCCTATATTCACACTGTTTTTTAAATCAAACTTTCAAAAAAATCAATTCATATATGACAGGGTTTGTTGTATCCTAAATAAATGAATCAAATACGTTTTACACATCTGTTTAGATTAGTTTTTCACTTATCTCTCGACTATAAGTTACAATATTTAATTCATAGTTATTATGAATTGAAAACAAAGTGAAACGAGTAATGGCTAGTAAGAAATATCTCTTATGGAAAATATTATAGAATTGAGTTTTAATATTTTTAGGTAATCGTTTCGTACTAACATATTTAGGTTTCTAGGCAGCACTGCTGAAAATATGTAGAAAATATTTGTGTTTAATAATGCACAAATACGGTAATTTTGTTCTCCTTGGCGTTGTTTTCCAGACTTGTTTATATGTGGCGGAGGGACAAGTAGCGAAGTAGCCCGAAAGTAAGTATAGGCTGTTCACGGTAAACTGAGCACTTTGGAAAGCTCAGCTTAAGATCTGCTTGTATGCACATAGTGTATTATTCCACCGTATGTAAAATTAACATTGCCTTGGACCTAATCACTTTATTCATGCGTCGGTCAAAGGAAAAAATTAAATAATCAGGAAAGTAAATACATTACAAATATTCTGATTCTTATGTTTATACGCATTAAAAAAACGGAAAGCAAAATAAATCATTCCAGTATTCACATATGTTTACCTAACATTTTTAAGTCAACGTTTATATATGGAACTATTTTCCCTCCGTCATTACCAACTTTACTGGGCACATGCAAGTCAGTGCACTTGTTAAAATATAAGCAGGTAGGTTCATGAAATTTTACAAAGGTTGATTTCAAAAGTGCTCACTTTACCGTGAACAGTCTTGAAATCTATATCAGTGCTTCAAAAAAGTAGGAAGTAACCATGAATACTGTAGATAGTGTAAACTGAGCCGTGTGTTGCTTGAGTGACAGCTGATGTGAAAGAACGCTGGCACCGTGCACCGTCAGGTCCGTTCCTCTGATCGCGACAGTGGCTCGACGGAGGTCAGGTCAGTCAACACTGGAGGAGCGAGTCGTCGCGTCACTCGCTCGACGTGCTGTTCTCGTATGAATGTCGCTCTTGCCCCGAAGAGCAGCGCCACCCTCCCGCCAATCCCGACCCCCCTATACACCCAACCTCTGCGGCTGTTTCCTTTCATCCTTTGTAATATTCCTGAGGCTCCTTTGTCAGGACCTTCAGACTGCTGTTTATATGACCGGGGCGGGCGGGGCGCAGGGTAGAGCGGTTCCCAAAGTAAAGAGGGCAAGATCAAAAACAATGCCATCAATCAGCGCANCGCCACCCTCTGCCGATCTCTGCTGTGGAGAGGCCACTTTGTGCCTGCAATTCGGGGTGGGACCGCAAGTGAAACGACGTGTGTAGTGGGAGTAGAGGGTGAGCAAGGCACATTTGTCTCTGCCCCCTCCAGACTTCGCTTATCTTGACCCTGCACGTTATCCACCTGTTTGGCTGGCGTGACCCCCGACTCCGGCGGCTTGTCTGACATCCAGCTGCCGCGGGATCGTCGGCAAGCTTGCATGACGGGGCGTCTGGGCCAGACGCCAGGCATCATCTCCTGATCGTCTTCCTCAGACTGCATTGCAGAGGTGTGCAATGAGCTACTTTAGTCGAATAAATATACCATTTTTTGATATTCACACGAACAGCGCTGTTTTTAGATGAGCCTGAGTACTTGAAAATGGTACGATAAAACTCTCCTGTAAAAAAACACTTTGGTAGCCAAACCATAGAGTAAATAAGGTACTAAGTAGATAGAAATAGTTCACCCCAGGACAAGGGCTAAGGCGCTGCCGCCATATTGGTTTCCGCTATTTTGTGTCCTTGACCTTTGTGAAAGGTTTCTAAATTACTCACTTTCGCATCTGCCGCAGGTGCTCCACATGCTGTAGTTCTCTTGCAGTCCACTGGAGTGCACCACCGATACCTGTAATCTTGTTTATTGCTGTTAGAGTGTGCCACTGTGCCATCTTGTTTCCACTTGTCTTTTGTTCAACTTTCACCTGCTAGGGGCTCTGGTATAGCTCGGACGCCATGTTGGTTCTAGAGTTGGCCACTATGGGCGCTGGTTGTTTTTATTTAATTTTCTCAAAGCATATAATATTGAACTGCCGAACCTTGGGTCGGCAACAAGACGCCTTAGACCATTCGGATATCGAGACATGTGCTGGTGGAAGGATTTAAAAGAAGTATATGTAATATTATGTGTATGGGGGAAAAAATATTTTTAAAAGAATGTGAATTTTTGTTGTCATGATTATTCCAAAATAAGAGCGTGTAAAAATTATATTTTTAGTCACTTTTCTTAGAATAATTTTTCTTATTAAAAATTATTGAAAGATGTTAAAAAATAAAATATAATTTTTTTGTTTCATTTTTTTATTCTGTTTTTAATTTCATACAATTTATTTCATTAAAGACATTTCTTTTTCTTGCGCCGGTCATCCATCCTTCGGTTTGGAACTGGTCATCCATCCTTCAGTCTGGAACTGCTCATCTATATTTTGGTCTGGAACTTGTATCATTTTCGGCGTCGCCCTCCCACTTTACCATCCGCATGGCTGCTAAAGCAACCATGCGCGCGCGTCTCCGGCTGGGGACGGAGCAATACAGTACACCCTTACATTGCTACCGAGATATAAAACATATATTTTAAATCTCCATGGTGCTACAAGAATGAGTTGTACAGGTGGGTTACAACGCCGAAAATTATACAACCTAAAACAAAAAGCACAATGGTTAAAAGAAACAATAAGAATAAAGAAAACAGCTGAAAGTAAGTGAACGAAAGAATTGTAGATAAAGAGGAAGAAAAAAAAGAAGTAGATAGATGGATAGGGTGGGTAAGAACAATACCGCTTCTAGTGGTCACAACTTAAAATATTTCACCGCCACAACCCCGGTAGAGGATAAGGGTTAACCCCCAGGAATTGGCTTTAAACTCTAGTCGGAGGCCCAAACAGAAATCGCAGCTCCAAATCCCCGTGCAGGAGTGTACAAACGAAATTGCCGAAGTGAAGTACTGGTTGCAACAATCTATAGTCAAAATTGCTGGTAGTAGCACAATCTCTCTCATGATGACAGCTGTAGCAGAGCGTCAGGACCCATACGTGCGTGCATGCTGTAAGAACAGTAATAATTTTCACCAAAAGTGAACAATTATTTTTATACAGAGAGGAATGAAATCGCTTCAGATTCAACACTTCAATTAATACCCCCGGGGTAAAAGCAAATGAGAGTTTTATAGCTGGAGGATGTGGGAGAGGTGAAATTGCTTCGGATTTGACACCCCCGAGGTTAGGAACTGCCCTTGCATTCCGACCTCATTCACTCAACACTCAAGGAAAGAGACATTGCTTCAACAACACTATATTCATAATCAATTATAAAGTAGCAATGGCTAACTGAACCTTCATCAGACAAAAAGTAACACACCTGACAAGATATAAAATTAATCTTGCATGCCATCTAGTTGACTGTCAGTAGACACATCATCAAATTTTTACATACATACAACACCATATGCTTATATTGGAAAGAAATACTAATACACCTATCTTCATTCTTCTCTTCTTCTATTCTTTCTTCCCTCCTTAATTAATTTCTACCCAATATGACCATATGATACAATATAAAACTTTTTTTTAAATTCTCATATCCATATGGCACAGGTAGTATTCCGCCGTCCAATATTCGTCTTTTCTCGTAGTGTCATGTCAGCGCGACTTTATTCATGCACTGGGTGTAAACTTCATGGGGGTATGATCTTATATTGTTCATTGTTACTCACACGACTTGCTGCTGCTTCAACACTCTTTTGTAATCTTCAAATGTGATTTTATTTTTCAGACTCGTCTTCTGGACTCCTTTCGCCTTCTTGGTTACTTTGCCCCCACATATATAACTATACATTTTGGCACACAGCCCCACGAACTCGCTAATCAGCTCGCCACCGCACTCTTCTTTAAATTTCCCCATCACTTTCCTGTTGGTGGGGGAGTAGCAGGGACGAGTGGGTGGGTAGGCTCTGGCATGCATCTTGTCCATGAGCACGGAGTCTGCGGCTAGGTCTACATAATAATCGTGAATTTTAATTTCATAAATCATTGAGTCGGTGTCTGTGTACAGGAGATTGATGTTGTCTTCATATTTCTTTCTCGTGATGTCGTAATGGAACTTGTACATTAAAGTTTTGGAGAGGTCGAGCACTGAAAAGCCGGCATAAATGGGTTTATCAAACAATATAGATTCTTTTTTCCATTTTCATTGGGGATATGTTTTCATCATAAATCATTCTAAACTTGAAGGTGGGCTGTGAAATCAATTTTTTCAGTCTTCTCTCGTTACACACTAATTCCATGACTTGCCGTTTCCTCTTATTTTTCATCAGTTTCCAGAATGTAGCAATTTTCATGAACTTAAACAAATCTTATTCAAAATCATTGCTGGCTGCCTGAATTTTTACTGTGTTGAGGTCGATGTAGGGCTTGAGCCATGCTTCTTGATAGAATTGCAGCACACAATGCATTTTCTTAACTTTGAGCCCATGTTCAGTTGCTTGTTTGAGGTTTATGTAGTAGTTTTTCTTTTCTTACAGAGTCGTAAATTTTTTTTTGGTCTTGACACCTGGAGGACACTTGTTGACGGGCAAGAGTAACAGGTATTTGCGCGAGTCGTGGAGTTCCACAGGATATTCTATGTCTACTTCTAGCACGTAGCCGAATAGGCCATCATCTGACACCACCGTGACATCGATGTCGGTGTCCACCCTCTGAATGTCATGCACAGGGAGGGGTAGAGACATTGCCCACCCGTACAAATTGTTGGTTTGTATGTAATGGAGGTAGACGGGCGGCTTGCTGGCATCGTACGTGGACAGAATGTACTTGTTATTTGCCTTTCCATGGTGCTTCACACATTAGACCACTCCACCTCTTATGCCTTCTTCATTGAATTAATACTTATCATAATATGTTAGCAGTTCCAGCTCGACCTTGGTGTGCTTTAACATTGCATCGAACGAGAAACCCGGCACGCTCACGTAATGGATACAATCCAGGCCATAGGTTTCCAGACAGTGTTTCCTAAAGTTTTCAAAAATGTCAGATAACAGCAACACATCTGTTTTTAAATAAACATTGGAATTATCTTATATTGTCTTACGGTCGAATTTTTCCCGGACTTTAAGTGCATGAGCATAATCTTCTTCACATATGGCCGTGTTAATCAATTTATTATAACATTTGTCACAAGGGGCAGCTGCATCTCTTCAAGTTTCTGCAAACTGTCTATGTAATCATAGGGGAACACTTCCACTCCCTTTCTCCCTACTAATTCCAGCTCGTCTGGGATAAGGAACTTTGCTGTACTTTTCAGCTGGTCTTTTGGCAGGTTTTCGGCGAGTGTGACGAGGCTGGCAGACATGAAGCGGAAGGAAAGTATCTATAAATTGTAAGGTGACTCTCTCCCCCGGCGGTTTCGAGAACGTGATTAATTTCTCCTTTGTATGCGGAATGATGAATATGTTTTATACGTTGTAGCCCAAATGTTTTACAGTAAAGTTCTCGTCATACGTAAAGTTGGGGAGTAATACAGGCAATATTTTCGGATGGCAGCGGAGTTTGTTGCAGCAATTGCAAGAAGCCCCAATGTAATTTCCAGTGAAGTGGTCATGGTCTATTTACTTCTAGTTGTTATTTGTGAATTTTTATTCGCAGTAGCAGCAGGTTACTGCCATAGCAGGGTTAAATAGTTCAAGTTGCCGAGTGGCTTCATGGGTGGGTTCACTTGTTTCATAAATTTCCTTCACTTTATTTCCAAGGTCCACGATTTCCTTGATACATTTCTTGGCAGCATTTTCCCCAATGTAAATCGGCAGGCTTGTGGTTTTGGTGACAGGTATGATGCCATGGTTGACTTGAACATAATAGCAAAAACTGTACGGCTCATGTTTTTGGTAAGAGTGCGTGCTGGATGTTTGGGGTTCGGCCTGGCAGGTTTGAACGGGCAGAAGCATGGCCTCGAAATCAGCGTATATAACTATTGGCATCTTGTCTGCATTGAGGTGGTTTTTGAATTTGAGGGTTGGTCTTCTTCCCTTCTTGTTGTGGCTTGACATCTCAATCCGTGCAGTAGCGTGAGGGCTGCAATACTTTTTGTGCTCCACCAGCATCTCTTCTCCCGTCTTTTCTGTCACTTGGAACTGGTCATCGTAATACATGAAACACCTTTTGCAAATATGGATTTTTTCTCTGGATGATTTCGGTTACTTAAAAGTATCCGACAAAGATATTACACATGTAAATTCATCAATNTTTTCTGTCACTTGGAACTGGTCATCGTAATACATGAAACACCTTTTGCAAATATGGATTTTTTCTCTGGATGATTTTGGTTACTTAAAAGTATCCGACAAAGATATTACACATGTAAATTCATCAAAAGTTTCAAATGCTCTCCACCTTTTTAAAGAGTACCATAACATAACAATTACTGGTGAAATAAGTAAGGAAACACTGACACTAATCAGAGCTCCTAGATGTGCGGTACCAGATGATGTATTTCGGCTTAATTTCAAATAAATTTCCAGGCTCGCCAGCGGGGTTAGATTCTGCTTTTAGACACACCAATGGATTTTTATACTTCTTCAAGAACACAACCTACTATGAATTCAGCGAGTTTACGAACATGTTGAACAGAGCTGCTGGATTTGATCTTTCAATGTTCAACCTAAAGTGCCCTACATTACAATCGTCATATTCAGATATTTTTAATCAGTTCAAAAAGCTAGTGTTGCAAATGAATACAGTCTCCGTACATTAAATTTTATTTAAATATAATTATATTTCTAATGGGAAGAATCCCATTAAAAAAAGCTTTGAGGTGTTTAGAAAAAAGGTACTAAAAATAAATGCTAAAATAAGAATACTTGCACTTTTTTCTAAAAGGCCTGGCGATGACGTTGAACGCTATGACGACGGCATTGAACTATGGCGACGACGTTGAACGCTATGACGATGGCATTGAACGCTATGACGACGACGTCGAACGCTATGGCGATGATGTTGAACGCTATGACAATGGCATTGAACGTTGAATGCTATGACACTGGCGTTGGTGTTGGGGCGATGACGTTGAACGCTATAACGATGGCGTTGAACGCTATGGTGTTGAACATTGAATTCTATGTCGATGGCGTTGAGGGGATGATGTTGGACGCTATGACGATGGCGTTGAACGTTGAACTCTATGATGGTGGCATGGAACGCTATGACGATGACGTTGAATGCTGTGATGAAGCGTTGAGGCGTTTAGACACAAATTGGTAAGGTAGTCGTAGTTTGATGGCCAGCGTGATCGCGACAAGATGTGCAAGAATATTTTTAAGCCGCTTAATTGGGAATATACAGATTAAATTTTTATGTTTTAAAAAGAAGACTCTATTTAAAACATCGTGCTTGCGAATGGATGGCAGCACTTCTTCATACACCCAATCTTGAAATCTTTCAGCTGCTGGCATTTTAGATTTTAAAATTAGTGAATACAACCCTGGGTCACTAATAAATACGGTGTTCGTACGCATAATCAAAGGGAGTAGCGATTCGCTACTCTATAGATTTTCATAATTATTGCGATGTGTCGCGAACGATGTTAGGCGTACGATACCGGCGATCGCTACTCATCGCGCTGAAGCAATTGCATATCGGCAGCTTCTCTTTCACGAGGTTGTCGACGCGAGTCGTAAGCTCACCAGTCGCCCCATAATAGTCGATGTCACCGAAGCACGAATCAGTGGTGCTTAGCGATATCGCCCGTAGGTGGTAGTGCACATGTATCGATTATGTTTCTTTGAGTGGTGATGATTGCATTCGCCGCATCCAATAGCGGTTTGTACTTCTGCTCGATCTTGTATTCGCCATGCTTGTGATTTGACGGTAGCACTTCTTTAAAGACCCAGTGTATGGACCCTATAGCAATCTGTAATTTTGATGAAAAAATCAGTTAATACAAACCAGGCTCTTTAGTAAATATGGTATGTGGATGTATGTTTCTAGAGGGCCCGCCAGCAAGGCTCTTGAGGTTCTCATATTGCATCTTGTATTTGTCTGTAATATTATCATTGATCGCATTTCTAGGCTTTTTATATTCCAATATTTTTGCAACGTCTTTCGCTTTGAGCACGGATTATTCTCTTCGTCGATAAGAATATTCACTGGCTTACTATCGTAGACAAGTTTGTTTACAATATCGATGATCGATTGCATTCCTTTAAGCATACGCACGACTCGCGAACGATTTTATGCGCACAATATCGGCGATTAGGTCATCGCGACTCGTCGTCGTTCTGAAGCAGTTGCCTATCGAAGAGATAGGTAGCTTCTCTTTCACGAGGTTGTACAGCGTTACAGGATTGACGTTGTCGAGAGACAGTAGCACTTGCATCTCGGGATACTCTTGTCTTATCGCATCGAGTCGTATGCTCACCAGTCGCCTTTGACATCTGATGACGTAGTAGTCGATACCGCCGAGGTAGATGAGCACAAACCGGTGATGCTTGTCGAAATTACTAGTGCACATGTATCGATAACATCTTTAGCAGCAATAAGCTTTTTATTCAGGTCATCCAGTAGGAGTTTGTACTTCTGCTCTACCTTGTCCTCGCCGTGCTTGCGAATGGACGGCAGCACTTCTTCATACACCCAATCTTGGAATTTTTCAGCAGCCACCATCTTTGATCTTATTATCAATGCATATAAGCTTGGTTCATTGATAAATACAGAATGTGGTTGTGCATTCAAAGGGGTGAACGAATCGCTCATCCCTATATCCGCGTACACTTGCCTATGCTTTTATCTAACATGCTCTCTGATTGCTTCTCGCTGATTTGTATACTTCAAAATGCTAGCAACGTCTTTCGCTTTGAACCACGGATTATTCTCTTCATCGATAATCACATACACCTCTCTACAATCGTAGACAAGTTTGTTGTTTACAAGGTCGATGAGTGATTGCATTTTATATATATTTCATAGTCTCACTCATTTTAAATTTTGTAGTGTCCCCATGGTAGTGTATTAATGCCATCTTTAAGAATAAATCTTTTATAATCTTCGGAACTTAATGCTTTTTTTCTCAACTCTATTGTATACAGCTCATGTTTATAATTTCTTATGAGATTCATACTTCTGTACAACACTTCTTTTCCAAACAAGCACTTTTTGTAGTCATCAAAGTTATCTCATCCCTGACTACAGCAGTTTTCACACCCTTTGCTCTTTTCTTTACATCACCTTCCACATGTAAGGTATACATTTTAGATCTTAAACCAATAAATGCTTCCATTATTTTGCCATTACATTCATCTTTCATTTTGCCTGTAATTTTCTTATTTATTTGCTGCATGTTAAGTATATTATTTTTTGGATAATGGCTTGTATCAAAAGATCGATCATTTCTTTCATGTCACTGTAGAAGTCTGACGTTTTTGTACAATATATGTATGAGTCAGTATCTTGATAACACAGTTCAATATTTTCCCCATACTTTGGCTTCATCACAATATAGTGAAAATCGTACATTAAGGTCTTTGACAAATCAAGTATGCTCATTCCAACATAAATGGGCTTATTAAAGCACAACTTTGTTTTATTCGTGTGAACTGCGAGTAAATAGTTAGTAAATATTGTTCTATCTTTAAAATTTGGTTTAGCCACTAATTTATCCACTTGCTTGCCGCTTGTGTACAACTGTATATCCACTCGGTTTCTAATGTTGTCCATTGTTTTACCGAAGATAGAGTTGTTCATTAGTTTGTAGAAGTCCTTTTCAAAATCATTAGATGCCTTCGTTCGCATATTTGTGTTTAGATCAATATAGGACTTCAGCCAGTCTGATTGATCAAACTCCAGAACTCTATGGATCTTCTTCAACTTCATTTCGAGGGACACGATACTGCTTAAGATTTACGTAGTGCAGTACATATCTTTCTTTGTCATATAGGGTAGTTAATAATTTGGGAATTTTCCAGCCTTCGGGTATTCTATTCTCTGGAGCCAGTGGTAGATCTTTGTGGTGTTCGTGTAGTTCATGTGATCAACTTCCAATATATAGCCTTTTGTGGCATCATCTCGAAGTTTTGTCACATCAATTTTTGTATTTCTCCACTTAAACCCGCCGTAAGGTAAATACTGACTCATAGCCCATCCATATAAGTTATTGGCATCCAGGTATTCTAGATAAAAGTCTTCAACTTTGGCGTCATAATCATTCATGTATTTATTATTTTCTTTGGCACACCTCTTGCAACATTGCGATATTCCACCACGAATACCTTTTCCGATCATCAAAATCATGTCGTAATCCTTTAGTAGTTGTAGTTCTGTTTTAGTATGTTTGAGCATAACATCCCACACTAGCCCTGGTGATGCGAAATACCATGCAGGATCTAGCTTATATGTTTTGAGACATACATCTCTAAAGTTTTCTATAATATCAGCCAATATCAATACATCTGTTTTGTTATACAATTGTGTATACTCCCCTAACGATTTTATGTTGAAAGTTTTCAACACCTTTATTGCAAACGCGCATTATTAATCTGTAATATTACATTTGCTGAGTTGGTTGTAAAATGCATCCTTATTAGGTAGTGATGTCTCGCAAAATTTTCCAACACTATACATGTAGTCATATGGGTAAACGCATTTCCTTATAACAAGATCTAGAAGTTCATTGGAAAAATGCCTACTCGTTTCCCGGAATTGGCTTCTGGAAAGATTTCTAGAGAACTTATCGATGCTGATAGGCATAAATTTAAATGAGTCAATAAATCTTAGATTCACACCCTCACATACATGTTTAGTGAAAGAAATATATCTTTCCTCGTTGTTGGGGATTAGGTAAATTTTATTTTCATAGATACCAAGCACACTATCTCCAAGAATGTATGCCTATTTATTAAAAAATCCTTTCCTCACCTCTCGCCAATATTTCACATTTAATATATTTGGCAACGAGGTGTTCAGCATTTAATTCGTTACAATTAATTTGAACCAATAGGAAAAATTTATTTTAAAATGGAAGGCTCTCCGAACAACACGGCGACAGTCTTTTTTTTCTGTCGTGAGTATTTTCTCTCTTCAACCTGCAACTAACACCGCTGAAGTCACCAAGGCGTAGCCAATAGTAGTGATGCACGTCTGGCCGGGCTGGAAGCACGGGCGCTTTCGGTAGTTTGATTTCTGACGCTGAGGTGGCCACTATGCTGGTCGACTTGCTGCTCCTTCAAAGGCCCACTTGACGTCGGGCGCTAAATCTGCTACGTATTTTTCACCGTAGGCGAGGCAGCGCACATCATGGTCTTCCAGAGCTGTTCCAAACTATTCGCCAAAAGTAGGAAAAACATCCACGGCTGAATTTAATAACGGGCAGGCGAAAATACGTAACGCGACGTACTTTTTTAAATAGGTAATTGGAGTTCTTGAACACGAAACGAAAACATATCGTCTCATGGAGAGATTATTTATATTTGGTTGTCTAAGAAACATAGCTATTGTTCAAGAAAATGTTACTTGAACACATTCCAGTAGCGTTGATCCTAGATACGCTCAGAAGACAAACGTAAGATTATCCAATCTTTAGTCTATACTTTTAAAGTTCATCAATTAATAGTTAACAACTATGATAATAAATTTTTAAGAGAATTGAGCAACATTAACAATATTTTAATAACTAGCTTTGACCCGCGCCTTCGCTCGCGTGGTTATAGTAACAAACTTATAGGGAGTAATAACGGTATTTGTTAGTAGACAGACACTGGTCATAAACACAGAACAGAGCACTATTTCAGGACGCTGCCGTACANAACAAACTTATAGGGAGTAATAACGGTATTTGTTAGTAGACAGACACTGGTCATAAACACAGAACAGAGCACTATTTGAGGACGCTACTGTACGCGATGTTGTAAGTCTTTCCATCTGGCGCTAAGATGTGGAGCGGACAAGCTGCAAGCTTCTACATTACATAATGTGAGCATTAAACATTTTACATATAATGGGTGAATATGGCACAACCCAGCTATTCGCTAAGGTTAGGAACGCCCCGCTGAGAACCTTGACAGTGACTTTCCTACCACCATCTTCTAGTGCTCTGCGTCTGTATAACGGGTAGCCTTTGTCATTGTGCACTGTTTCTTTTAGTAGCGTTCGTGGATATTTTTTGTACATTTCTCACCTTTCACGCAAAGCGATGCTGGGTTATACACGCGGCAAATTGACCGTGAACCATGTTTCAGACTATGGTGTCGTACAAATCTTTGTCTTGTGCTGGATCCGGAATCTCAGCAGTTATTAGGTCGTCTGTTTGGGTGGGGCGCAGCTTTTTGTTGAGCCATATTAGGATGTGTATATGTGGCTAACCTAGTTTTTGCCACTCAGTGGAATACATGTAGCACTCCACGTCTCCGAATATTTTTCCTTTGGTATTAACATTCATTATATTTTGTACTTTTAAACGAAATACTCTGGCAAATAAATCGTGTCTGTCAGTAGCTTTTTGTCCGCGCATTAGCTCCTCCGTAATTTCCTTTCTTGAGGGATTGCAAGTGAAAGCGACAAAAAGATCGGGTCTACCGTAACTCCGTACATAGGCGAATGCCTCCTGGGTGTACTCGTGCAGGTAGCGGGGGCTGTTGACGAATGAAGACGGAAGAATTACCATTTTACCTTAATCACTGGGGTTTACATTAGCATCGCTATTAATAGCATCTTGCAGATGTATGTAATTCTCAACTCGCAGCTTTTTTTTATTTAAAGAGATGTAGCGGAGGCGTTCGCTTTCTACTTTGATATACATGTCGACCAGATATTGATGAAAAAGTTGTCTGCACCGCATGAAGAGGTTGAAATCATTATCTTGCAACATCATGTGATACGCATAAAAATCCATACACAAATTTTTTGGAAATAGCAACGCTAGTATTACAATTCCTTCGACTNTGTCTGCACCGCATGAAGAGGTTGAAATCATTATCTTGCAACATCATGTGATACGCATAAAAATCCATACACAAATTGTTTGGAAATAGCAACGCTAGTATTACAATTCCTTCGACTTCCATTCTGCACGAATGTACAAGAAACACTGTCGCTCAGCTTGGTCTCCCGGCTAGTTTGCAAATTTTTTGGTCGCCGAGAGACCGAGTCGCCGGCGACCAGTCGACAGTGCGTAATCACCCTTAAAGCAGTCTGTAGTTCTGCTTGTTCTTCCAGTCGTAGTTGGGTCTGAACAGGTGTCTCGGAGGCTCTTAATAGGGCTTCACGCTAGGCCTGTTTATCTAAATGCAGCTGCGTTTGTTCACGCATTTCTGAAGCTCTCAAAGCGGCGTGACGCTCTACCTGTTCATCTCGACGGAGTTGAGTATCGGCAGGAGTCTCTAATATCCTGATATGTTCCTGACGTGTGGCCTGTTCTTCGAGCCTTTCCTGAATCTGAGCAGGCGATTCAGCGGCTCTCAAAGCAGCTTGTCGCTGTGCTTGCTCTTGTCTTCTCAGTTCGGCATCTTCTGAAAACTCTTGCGATCGAGCAAATCTTTTCGCTTGTGCTTGAGATGATGCTCTTGAAAGACTTGATTTTCGTTTGTGAGGCGTTATTTAACAGACTCTGAAAAACTAAACCAAAAAAAACTGTCGAAAAAGTAAACAAAAACAAATACCAAACCAACAAATCCAATTCAAAGTGCAAATCAGTACCAAATGTCAATCCAGTCTAATAAATTGAACAATATTCGAATATTCCTAAACAACCTAACCAAAACGAAAAGCGAATCAAAGGAAACATAAAACAAATACAGTCTATAGAAACTATTTGAACGCCATATTGTCAATTTTTAAAACTACAATTGGTATGTCGTTTAACATAAAATTATTAAAGGAAATTACATATTGAGTAAATTTTTTGAGATATTTTCTCGCGATAAAAAGTAACCAATATCACCTTTCAGCCCTCAGACTATTTCTGTGCAAGAAATTATGTCGATCTGTTGCTCGGATGTGACGTTGCATTGTTGACGTTGCATTGCTATTCCTTTTGTGCACTTTTTCATTTTCCAATAAGAATTTCCCGGAGGGAATGAGATATTTTCTCGGGATAAAAAGTAGCCTATGTCACTTCCCGGCCCTCCAACTATCTCTGTGCAAAACATCACGTCGATCCGTTGCTCCGTTGCGACGTGAAAGGACAAACAAACAAACAAACACACTTTCGCATTTATAATATTAGTACAGATTAGCAGGGTTTGCTTAAGTATTGTTCGAAGGGGTATAAATGGAGTACACGTTTGAAGGAGGACTGTTTCTCACACGGGCAGCTCTATGTGGCCTGCTACAGAGTAAGGGGGCCACGGTGGTGTAGTAGTTAGTCTACCCCCCCCCCACCTAGGTGAACAGGGTTACATTCCCGGATAGGTCGCCCTCGAATTNGCGAGTTTTCTTTGGGATCTTTCGTTTCCCCACTCTTGCATTTCGGTGCTACTCCATACTCACCTCGCTTCAGCCTCATTCGCTCTCACCTAACTACTGGAAATCCTAGCACCTGAGGGCAGAACCAATAATGTGATGTGCCAAGGGGCTCTTCGGTATGAACATAGTAGCTGCTCGAGTGCACGCGGGCGAAGTCGCTAACAGATAACTTGTGTGTGGAACTTATTTTTATTTCGACGCGGGAAACTGTGAAGCGCCGTACAAAAATATCGGAACATGTATTCTGCGTTGTGCATGTTTTTTTCATGTGGGTTTTCCCTCGTGTTCGAGTTATTCAGCTCAGGATGTTCACAACTTACCAATGGTCATAGAGCCTCGCGCATTCGCTAAACCGAAATAACAATTCAAACAAGGACTTAATCGGTTTGACTGCCGAGATTAAATTTTATTTTTTTCCTAGTGACACTTGGTATATTTGCAGGGGTGGGGAAAATGCGATTGGATCTGTAGAAGATAACATTTTTTTTAATCCTCGGGGGTAATTTCGAGTGTTTATGAACAATCAGAAAATTGGTTCTACGTCGAATGGATACGGCTTCCCTGCACTGTCAAGTCCGCAGAGAATATTTAACTGTAACAATTTATAAAGATAAACAAAATATTCGAAATATGGTGCTTAAGCTGACTAGTCTTACTCACTTTTATACTCAGTTTAGAGAGAAATTTCTGTCCCAGCACAACATGAACTAGACTGGCATACACTTACTACAGAANACTTTTATACTCAGTTTAGAGAGAAATTTCTGTCCCAGCACAACATGAACTAGACTGGCATACACTTACTACAGAAGTTAAGTTTACCGTAAACATTTTGCATTAATTATACATGCCTGTTTAAAGTAAATTCCTGTCTGGATAAAGGAGTAAAGTTTTTTTTACCAACAAAAAATAAATAGCCAAGTAATTTGTTTTCAGTATTAGAAATCTGCTTCAACAAAATGATCATGAAAACTGTGTACAAATATTATGCACGTATTTGTGTAATTTGCGTTTTACATTTTATCAACATATGTTAAATACTCACTAGCATATAAATTACTACGCCCAAAAGAAGATACTTCGTAATGACATGAAACTTGGCACAGCAATGTGAACTATGATAGAGACATATTTACAGCGTTATGAAATATCGGCCAGTTACTAGAGTAAAGATGTACTATTGAAAAGTGCATTGTTATACTACCCTAGTGTGAATACAAGCGGCGATACGGCCCAGTATGGAGTCATAGACACCTACATATTATGTTATCCTTTTGAAAACAGACTCATATTTGTGGCTACTGCAGCTGCTGCAAGCACGCCGATGGTTGAATCTGACGTCCCAGCTGACTCTATACACATTCTAGGCTATAGGTGATAAGTCTAGAGACCTAGCTGGCCAAGGAATGGTGTCGACAGCTTGAAGTCAATCCTGGGAAACCCGTGATGTATGTGGGCAAGAATTATCCGCTGGAAAACTGCCCGTTGAAACCGCTTCATGAAGGGAAGCACATGAAGCCGCAGATTATCCTGAACGTATTGCTGTGTAGTCACTGTTCCCCTAGACGTTTCCAGAGTAAACCGAGAGTAATACGATATTTGCTTCTTACAAAAAAAATTATTTCTACTCTGTTAAAAATAATTACCTTTATTTTACGGAAAAGTGCTGGTAAAATTTTATCCAGAGGTGTCCGTAGACACTCCGTAAAATTACTGAAAAATTTATTTTCAAAAACGTAATTTCCGTAAATTGTACAGAACTTTTCCGTAAATTGTACAGAACTTTCTGTGAATTCAAGGAACCCCTCCGTTAATTTCCTTGTCGGGTTTTTTGTACTGCTAGTCTTAAAAAAATATAATGAAAAAAACTTTAATTTTCGTTATGTAGGTGTTCTACAGTGTATAAAAAAGATAATTGAGTTAAAATATTTTATACCTGGACGCTGTTTGTACCCGGGCCAAAACGTTAGAAGTCCATGACTCCAATCAATTAGCTACAATTTCTCATATCTTTTAGAGGTATAACTTCGGTATTTCTACTACAGTCACAAAAGCAAAGTTTTCAGTTTCTATCAAAGTTAGTGTATTTTAAGTGTTGCTAAATGTTACAGATGCTTGATGCGGCTTTGAAAGACTAGCGAGGATAACCTAACTGCCACTGAAACGATAACTTTTTGGTTACAGTAGCGAAGAGAGTTCGTGTAGAATTGGCAATGTTCGTTCCCGAAACTTGAAGCTATGCGAAATGAGGAGACTTTATTTTGCATTTACAGAGTCAGTTCCGTCTTTCGTCATTACGGATTGCGTTTCCGTATATGTACTTGTACATTTCAGTAACAATTTGCGTACATATATGGAAAATTTTAATAGTGTACTTACCTTATACATAGCTTTAATAGTACGTGTCTGTAAGTGCGCTATTTGAAGGTCAAGTCCTGTGAAAGGTCGTGGAAACGTAAAAAAAACTCTTAGTACTACATTCCTTTCATTCATTCATAAAAAAATTCGTCCTAAAACTGCAAAATCTCAGGTAATCCATTTTGGATTTTTTTTTCATACAGGAGAATCAAAATAACTTGATTGTAAAAAAAGTTGCTGCAGCTCCTACACGACTTTCGGGATTGAGACGAACGGCATTTTCCTGTTACAAATAAGCTATCAATTTTCGCGAGCGAAGGACGCCCACCGATAACGCGGTAGCTTCCTCACACAGTTGTGTAACTTAACTCGAAATTAACGGAAGCCAGCTTCGACGTAGCTGCAGTTCGACTGGGAGAGCTGGACGAAGAGAAGGTGTTGATTGGNTGAAATTAACGGAAGCCAGCTTCGACGTAGCTGCAGTTCGACTGGGAGAGCTGGACGAAGAGAAGGTGTTGATTGGTTGCTGGGAGGGTGATGGTGTTGGAAGGAGCAGAGCGAGTGGATAGTGTTGTTTACACCGTGCGAGCGATGTTTTTCTTTGAAGGCAGCGGTGACACCTCCATTAAGCAGCAGTTTCTCCTCCCCATCCCTTCCTTTACACACACACACACTCGCTAAAAGAGTCCTAAGACGCGCCCGGTGTGAAGTGGCGAAGTGGGCTGTCGAGCTGTGNACTTTTATACTCAGTTTAGAGAGAAATTTCTGTCCCAGCACAACATGAACTAGACTGGCATACACTTACTACAGAAATTAAGTTTACCGTAAACATTTTGCATTAATTGTACATGCCTGTTTAAAGTAAATTCCTGTATGGATAAAGGAGTAAAGTTTTTTTACCAACAAAAAATAAATAGTCAAGNTTTTTTTACCAACAAAAAATAAATAGCCAAGTAATTTGTTTTCAGTATTAGAAATCTGCTTCAACAAAATGATCATGAAAACTGTGTACAAATATTATGCACGTATTTGTGTAATTTGCGTTTTACATTTTATCAACATATGTTAAATACTCACTAGCATAAAAATTACTACGCCCAAAAGAAGATACTTCGTAATGACATGAAACTTGGCACAGCAATGTGAACTATGATAGAGACATATTTACAGCGTTATGAAAAATGGGCCAAGTACTAGAGTAAAGATGTACTGTTGAAAAGTACATTGTTATACTACCCTAGTGTGAATACAAGCGGTGATACGGCCCAGTATGGAGTCATAGACACCTACATATTATGTTATCCTTTTGAAAACAGACTCATATTTGTGGCTACTGCAGCTGCTGCAAACACGCCGATGGTTGAATCTGACGTCCCAGCTGACTCTATACACATTCTAGGCTATAGGTGATAAGTCTAGAGACCTAGCTGGCCAAGGAATGGTGTCGACAGCTTGAAGTCAATCCTGGGAAACCCGTGATGTATGTGGGCAAGAATTATCCGCTGGAAAACTGCCCGTTGAAACCGCTTCATGAAGGGAAGCACATGAAGCCGCAGATTATCCTGAACGTATTGCTGTGTAGTCACTGTTCCCCTAGACATTTCCAGAGTAAACCGAGAGTAATACGATATTTGCTTCTTACAAAAAAATTATTTCTACTCTGTTAAAGATAATTACCTTTATTTTACGGAAAAGTGCTGGTAAAATTTTATCCAGAGGTGTCCGTAGACACTCCGTAAAATTACTGAAAAATTTATTTTCAAAAACGTAATTTCCGTAAATTGTACAGAACTTTTCCGTAAATTGTACAGAACTTTCTGTGAATTCAAGGAACCCCTCCGTTAATTTCCTTGTCGGTTTTTTTGTACTGCTAGTCTTAAAAAAATATAATGAAAAAACCTTTAATTTTCGTTATGTAGGTGTTCTACAGTGTATAAAAAAGATAATTGAGTTAAAATATCTTATACCTGGACGCTGTTTGTACCCGGGCCAAAACGTTAGAAGCCCATGACTCCAATCAATTAGCTACAATTTCTCATATCTTTTAGAGGTATAACTTCGGTATTTCTACTACAGTCACAAAAGCAAAGTTTTCAGTTTCTATCAAAGTTAGTATATTTTAAGTGCTGCTAAATGTTACAGATGCTTGGTGCGGCTTTAAAAGACTAGCGAGGATAACCTAACTGCCACTGAAACGATAACTTTTTGGTTACAGTAGCGAAGAGAGTTCGTGTAGAATTGGCAATGTTCGTTCCCGAAACTTGAAGCTATGCGAAATGAGGAGTCAGTTCAGTCTTTCGTCATTACGGATTGCGTTTCCGTATATGTACTTGTACATTTCAGTAACAATTTGCGTACATATATGGAAAATTTTAATAGCGTACTTACGTTATACATAGCTTTAATAGTACGTGTCTGTAAGTGCGCTATGTGAAGGTCAAGTCCTGTGAAAGGTCGTGGAAACGTAAAAAAAACTCTTAGTACTACATTCCTTTCATTCATTCATAAAAAAATTCGTCCTAAAACTGCAAAATCTCAGGTAATCCATTTTGGATTTTTTTTTTTCATACAGGAGAATCAAAATAACTTGATTGTAAAAAAAAGTTGCTGCAGCTCCTACACGACTTTCGGGATTGAGACGAACGGCATTTTCCTGTTACAAATAAGCTATCAATTTTCGCGAGCGAAGGACGCCCACCGATAACGCGGTAGCTTCCTCACACAGTTGTGTAACTTAACTTGAAATTAACGGAAGCCAGCTTCGACGTAGCTGCAGTTCGACTGGGAGAGCTGGACGAAGAGAAGGTGTTGATTGGTTGCTGGGAGGGTGATGGTGTTGGAAGGAGCAGAGCGAGTGGATAGTGTTGTTTACACCGTGCGAGCGATGTTTTTCTTTGAAGGCAGCGGTGACACCTCCATTAAGCAGCAGTTTCTCCTCCCCATCCCTTCCTTTACACACACACACACACTCGCTAAAAGAGTCCTAAGACGCGCCCGGTGTGAAGTGGCGAAGTGGGCTGTCGAGCTGTGGGCCCGTCTCCGACGAGATGAAATATGGCGGTCGCGATTGTTTGTCGCGGTCCCTGCTGGTGTTCTGCCTCTTGGCACCTCCACAAAGAGACAATCTCCACC
>NQII01000367.1:400497-570902 GCA_002778355.1 Clitarchus hookeri | reverse complement strand
CCCCCCCTCAACAAAATTTAGCAATTTCTTCTTCTTTTGTACGTTCTATTACCACGAAACGAAAGGCAGTTTCTGACCATTTCAATTTCCAATCTCTTCCGTCGGCTCTCCTCCTTATTTCATCTTCCCTGCGAACCTCTTCCAGGATGCTGGCACCCCTGGCACTCAATAAACCCACCCTCCGCGCATCTCCCGCCAACCCCCAGCCTTCGAGGAGACTGCGATCCGACTGGCCGAACCCAGCCTTGCTCACCCCGCGCTGCATCCCCCCCACCCCCGACTCGTCGAATCACTTCATCCCAAGTTGATGGTCTGTTGACCAGAAAGATTCGCAGTCTTGAGTCAACAGGCGTCGCCGGGAGAATTCTCCTTATTGGAACCTTTGTACGATCACTGCGGGCAGGTCCTATGCGGGCGCGGGCAAGCACGGCGTCTAGACGCGCTCTCCGGCGCCCAGAGACGCCGGCCAGCCCGACCCTAGCAGACGGGAACTATAATTGCTATAATCAATTCACGATAACTTACAAATTTTCTGAAGTTCTGCTAGAAGTTCTGCTTTCATTATATTTCTTCGCCTCATGCAAACAAAGCCTAACCGAGTTAAGGCTACTTCTACTCAGATTGGGAAGATCGATGTTAAAAGTATGGCTACAAAAAATTTCCCCCAATAGGTAAACGCTAGCGTCGGCAATGTACCAGATTATCTCTATTGCCTACGTTAAAAAACAGCATAATTGTAATAATCATTAATCAGATATAAAATCTTAACTAAGTAGAATTTTTCTCTTATATAAATCATGTTCGCCAAGCTTCAAATTTTAATTAAAAGTTACAGTAGAATGATTATGATGAGTCTGGAGCATCGACGTCTGGCGTAAAAGCTAGGCGCCGGCCGGCCACCATCTTGGATCCATGTGACCTTGACCTTTATCCCAAAAATCCAAAATATATTTAAAAAATCCGAAAAATCCAAAGAATTCAAAAAAATTATAAAGAATTACATTAAAAAATATTAATAATCATTTAAAAATTATTCAAATATTTATTAAAACATTTATTTTAAAAAATGTACTTAAAAAAACTTATATTTCCAGAGGTCTGCCCTCACCACCCGCCATCCATACTAATTCCGCTATCTTGGTAGGTGCAGTCAGGTATCTTAATATAGGCATCACAACCACGATCCGCTAGCTTGGTCGGTGTAGTCCGCCATCTTGGTAGGTGCAGCTTTCCGCCATCTTGGTAGGTGCAGCCGTCCGCAATTTTGGTCGGTGCAGACGTCCGCAATTTTTGTCGGTGCAGTCTGCCATTTTGGGAGGTACAGTCCGCCATTTTGGTAGGCTTCACAGCCACCGTCCGCCATCTTGGTTTTTTAGTTTGTCATTTGTTTATACATTACTGGAGTTTGTCTCTCACCTTCGTTTGACCACCATCTTGGTTTTTTTCGTTTGTCGTTTGTTTCACATTGCTGGCACTGTCCCCAGCACCGGGCCCAGCAGACGACTGATCCCCTCCATCCCCACCAATGTTTCCCATTGGCTAATTACAAAATCACTGACACCCATTGCCAGTGACACACATGCCGCATCCACTCCATCCGATACCTCAAGCCTTTTTGACTTGTGCTAAGTACGTGTACAGCTAAATTGATAAAATATTGCTCTTCATGTAATGCGATTGTATGTACATCAAACACAAAATATAAAATATTTATGTGATGCTTACCTGAGTGTTACTGCTAATGTTTCCTTGGCAGATATCGACTTCCTCATATTAGTGTCATCTTTTTGTAGACACCACGTCAATCTCTCATATAACTCGTCAAATGATTCGATTGACATTCTGAAATAATTGAAACATTTATCTCGATCTGGACGCCTGCCATCACAGAGAATCCAAAAATAATCCTCTGTTTCGTCCGTTGCTTACGACAGGGTGTACCCAACATTTTCTCTTTCTTCTCCTCTTTTTCAATGTGTTGAGTAATGCCCAACCACCTTCGACCTCTTCGACTTCTAACACTGTAATGACGGAGAAGCGCAGATCAAATTCACGTCTGGCGTCACTGGCGACTTGTCTGCCACAAGATCCCCGCGAGGTCCCAGTGACTGCTGTCCCAGGGCAACAAGTCGCCGGCACATCAATCTCCCGCGTGAAAGCGGCCTTACAGCGGCAACGGCGGTCCTACAGGTGCGAGTTTATGTTCACAAATGGGTGACCGGGTTCTTTTGATCAAAGAGTGTACTTATAGAATTTGCACGCTGCCTATTGCTGCTCCATGATAGGACGCGAAAGACTACATTAAAGCGGGAGAAAGACATTTTTTGCTGTAAAATGGGCTTCATATTTGTGTAAAGAATGAGAGTGGCGCTGGAACTCGATTGTACAGCACTTTCGAAGCAGCTTCTAATTTTTACGCATGGAGCAACTTGGAGTCAGTTGTACGTGCAAAAGAATAACCCTACTCGCATTCTTTCGCTTTGCTTGTAGTAGGCATGTGGATGACTGATGTGTCGCTAAAATGTCTCGGTTGTAAATTTAGCAAATACCAATACATCCATGTAAGTTACAGTTATCATTTACTAATTTCTTTATTTCCAGTCTATCCCCCCCTTTTTTCTCTCTCTCTCTCTCTCTCTCTCTCTCTCTCTCTCTCTCAGGAAAACTGGCACACGAAAACAACACTACATATTTCTCCTTTGAAGTATTCTGCCCTTGTANTTTTTCTCTCTCTCTCTCAGGAAAACTGGCACACGAAAACAACACTACATATTTCTCCTTTGAAGTATTCTGCCCTTGTAATATTCACTAGAACTGTCCCACGAGGAAATATTTCACTCATATACACTAATAAATAATGCAGTCTTGATATTCGTGCATTTTATTACTGACTGACCTGCCACACGCTCGTTAATCACGACACTGTCACACGCAACTTCTCTGCGCTACGTGAGGGTTGAGTCGAGCTATTTGTACGACACGTAACAACTTGGTCTTCAGTGACTGTAGGGGTGTGGTGAGATGGAACTGAAACAGCTACGGAATGCAAGGGCTGGAGAAACTGGAGCACACCGAGAAAACCAGCCGGCAAACGCAACGTTCGTCACGTTTACCACATGGAAAGTGTCTGGCCAGTGCAGTAACGTGTTTCACTATAACAAACTGACGTGGGCAAGCTGCGCGGATGGCTCATCCGTGCGCATGTAAACGTCATTCAGTACGCGAGGCGTGGAGCATCCTGTGATGGCGCGTTCAGGTAGGTCGTCGAATTAAGGCCTGTTCACGCTATCATAACACCCACGTCTGTGTGAAATGGCCTGAGGCACCTAAATATTATCTGGTTCCAGTACTTCCTGAAGTAAAACGATTCCTGATCAGGGCAATTATTTCTTAAAATGTGTTACAAACAGGGCTCTTGTTAACAGAATTTATTATAATTTTTTGAGTGGTATATTATTTTTACGGACATTTAGAAAATGGCAATAAATTTGGCTGTCAACGTTCTCAATAATATTAATAGTTTACGAGATAAATACGAAATGAAGACTCGATCTGCCCTCTATTTTTAATCTGAGATAAAAATTAAAATTTATATTACCTTACATGTGCAATCTTCACGGGGTTATGTGCGTGTGATGACACAGTATTTTGAAATATAATTACGGACACGTTTTTCAGTTTGCTTCTTTTGACAAACATAACTTCGCTGGATGTATGTTTTGACTAGCTGCAATAAATGGATGTACAATAGCAGTTACTCTCGGTACATACTTTGACCAATACCTGACATGAACGCTGCTGCGACGCGATGCAACATCAATTATTTGTAATTTTATATTTTTATTTGTGGTTCTTTTAAGTGATTATGTTTGTTACTGTTATCTATTCGCTACACTATTTACAATTTTTTAAAATTCGTACGGTGCTGCGATTGTCAACTGACAAGTCAGAAAAAATTCTTTAATATTTTATGATGACAGTTTTTTACTCAACACATTGAACCCTTTGCTTTCTTACTGACTGGGGTTTTTAAAATCATTTAGCTATTGACATTGCCCTTTAACCGATGTAAAGTTTAAACTATTAACCTTTAATTAAGTTAGAATTAACAGAATATAAAACTAAATAATTAAATGACATAAACTATAAAATAATTGCAGTAGGAAGGCGCGAGAGAGTGATATTTCTGTACGCGTTTTTACCATTCTGCATTTAGGAAGCTCTTATCGATCGAAAGGAGCCACGGTAGTGTAGTGGTTAGACTGCTTGTCTCCCACCTAGGCGAACCAGGTTCGATTGCCAGCGGAGCCACTCCCGGATTTTCGCATGTGGGAATCGTGCTTGAAGATGCCGCTGGTCGGCGGGTTTTCTCGGGGTCTCCCGTTTCCCCCACCCTCTCATTTCGGCGCAGCTACATACTCACTTCGCTGTACCCTCATCGATGTTAAGAGCCGCCCAAATCTCCACTTAGCGATCGGATTTTTAGATCCCAGGCACGTATTTTCATTGATCGCGAAAAAGGCAGCTGAAAAACCGTTTATCTTACGCCCAGTTTACGCACATACCAGAGCAAGGGCTGTTAACAGGGCGGTATATTTCTTCTTCGGCGCACCTTTGACAATATACTACAGACAGGTTTGTTGGAAATGCAGTTATTTTAAAAACTGCCTTTTTTTCGGACGGAGAATTGAACGAAAAACTGTTCTGGAAGTAAACCATTGCAGAGCTCTGTAATGACATACAGTATACCCAAAAATAATATTCATTCACACCATGATGCAACGTTAATGTGTAATATGTCAGAGAAGGCAGATATTTAAAAATACACTTTGATAAAACTGCTTTGATGCAGGTTTCTCGCCCAAAAAAATGTTCGATCATTTAATTTTACATTTTTACAATTATATTTTACCAGTAATTTTTTTCGAATATAATACAGTGTATAAACTTTTAACGTAAATTTAATATTTATTATTTATTTTTAAATACTTAAAATTTTACAAACTAAGATTTCTCATAGTGTAATTGAGATTTTTCATATTGTAATTGAGATTTCTCATACATATAAATCAATTACGAGTAGTTCTTGGCATCGAACAGACGAAATTGTTAAACTTTAGGAAAAATCCAAATTCAAATTTTTTGGCGAGGCACTTGAAGGAAAAGCAAATGCACCCTGAGAGGTTGTTAGCGTCCTGATTTGTACTCTCGACGTGCGTGTAAATCATTATCTTCTCGTGTCGCCTGGAACCTACACTAGACATCACTGCTGCATACGAGTGGTCTGGTCGAGTTCTCGTTTCTCTCTCTCTCTCTCTCTCTCTCTCTCTCGTCTCTCTCTATCTATCTGTCTGTCTATCTATTTCCCTCTCGTCCTCCCCATACCTGGGGATGTCCTGTGTGATAGGCACACGTGTACGCGCGTGTGTGTGAGTGTGTGTGTGTGTGTGTGTGTGTGTGTGTGTGCGCCTGGATGCGGGTGACTTGCTCCTGTTCAGTGTATCCCCTCCGAGCTCCGTCACAACAAGAAGAGAAAGCTTTACAACCTTTTCACCTATTTCTGTGACACCGTACAAAAACAGCTCCGGAAACACTACCCTCTGGGATTTCTTCCCAGCGAGCGAAGCGAGTTGGAACCAAAGAATTTACCTTTCTTTTGTTCTTACCTCGGGATGCATCTCCCCGAAAGTCTTAACAAAATAAAAACGAACACATACACAAACTCAGGCCGACATATGTGTGCATGTCAACACATACACATTCCAAAGTCTACAAACAACCAGACATTGAAATGTTGAAATTTCAATCTTCGAATAGTTCTTAAATCAGTGCTGGTGACCTCCACACTCAACTTCGATTTATAAACCCCCTCGCGGCTTATATAATGTTCTGCTTAAATAGCTTACACTGCATGGAATTTCACAATCTGATGTCGATTTCCACAGCCGGCGTTAACGTAAACATTAGCATCTTTGTCTGATCAATCAGATTATAGCACGTAAATACGAAACAAATAATCGTAATTAAGTAAATTTTACGTCCATGGACTGGTTATCTTTATTCTCAATGTTTAGGTATTTCATAACCTGCACTGTTAGAAAACTGATGTTAAGGAATTTTTTGGATGTATGTTAATGTGTAAATAGAATTATGTAACAAAATTAGTGTAAAAAAAAAGTCATGTTTAGAATTATCGTTGATAATAATGTTATTGAAACTTACTTTGCCGGAAACATTTCATGCAGAAAACAACATACATTTATGTAATGAAGACCATTTTTTACATATAACTTACATCTTGAAACATTTACCATCTTTTTTAATGTGTACGGACTTGATTTGACAATGTTAGTTAACTGCTACGTTTCGCACCCTCAGTGGCTAGCTTAAGAATTTCCCATAAGAAACTGAAAGATGGTCACCTCAACGCAATGAAACGTTATGTTGTTAAAAAGGAGGGGGCCAATATGATGTAGATAATTTAGTGCCCCTGTTGCTGGATGAAACTTCCTTCCCCAAAAATTCTGTTTTTGAATCAATTATGCCAGTATTTACACACATGTTGCTTCCTTTCCACAGATTTGACCGAAAAACCTTTTACCAGTACTATGTAAAGTAAATCACCAGCAAGAAAATTTTAATTTATGCATCTTCATTAACAGTGTTTATTCATTTATCGCATTGCATATATTTGTATCGTTAAGGTTTTGATTTCGTCATTATACTTACCCTAGCTCATAGTTTCGAAAAATTGCCACAGAGAGAAAATAAAGTCAAGCCTACATTTCAGTTATGTTGGCATCGGAACTATAACATTGAATAAATGTTATCAGTGAACAGAAGTGCTGCTATCTGTTGGCTGGATGTGACACTACAGCCAGGATTTCTTGCAGAAATGCGCAAAACTGTCCGGTATTGGTTTCTACAGTATTTCGTTGTAACCACACGAAGTCTTTGGCGCTCCTTGGTTAGAATGGGGAGAAGAAAATGCCCCCATTTTCACTTCCCCTTTTCCGACATTCCTTTCAACAGTTTTCAACTCTGAATATTACTTTCATATAACAGATCACATATCTATAGGCTATTCACAGTAAAGTGAGCACCTTTGAAAGCCCTCTCATTTGGAACAATAGTCAATAAATATATTTTATTTTAGTCTTAGACGTTAACTTTCGAGTGCGGTGGAATATACACACTGCGTTTATTACTAACATGGCAATAGTTATTTTAAAAGGTGGTTAAAGGATAAAGCATTGCTGAAAGGAAACAGTAACTAGGGCCTCAAAAGTGCTCACTTTACCGGGAACAGCCTATAGCCGTAACAATACAAGCGTACCTAGCAAAGCAGTATCTACGTAGAAAAAAAAATCGAAATTGTCTTTCCATAACAGTGGATAAAGAATGTTAAAGAACAATTGACTGCCATTTGCGAAATGTCATAATATATGTTTACTTGCGTGCATATATACACACGGTCTTGTGCATGGGACAGGGGCCTTTTTTGCCACCCCTTCCCCCCTTCTCCAAGACATCCTTTGCAAACGGCTGGATCCGCCGGCAGCTGGCGTCGCTTGGCGCCGGCCTCTTGTCGTTCGCGGTGACTATGGGGATTTACAATTTATACTGAAATGTCACATGCATGATTAAAAAGCGCCATCCTACCTCAGGCTATTACGAATGTTTGTGAAGGTAGCAAGTTAGCGGTAAGGACGATGCTGGTACGCGCATCCACATGCCCAACGTCACTACGCGCAGTGTGTTAACCTGCGGTAAGCTGGCTCGTCGTTGTGCAGCGTGCATCCATACTCCTTCCCCCGCCAATGATTTTCTTTGGGGGGTTGTGTCCCTAAAATGTATGTCGATATTTTATTTAGAAAAATTCAATATTAGCTAGCCGTGCGCTGAAGCTAATAGTAATGTAACTGGTATTAAAAAGAACAACCTCACATAACACAAAAAAAGTAAATGTCACCGCAATAAACTATATATGACTCGAATGAATTTACACGATTAGAAAAATTTTACCGTTTGAACATTTTATAAGCCAAATGATACTTAACCTTTTTGAGACATTTCAAAGCATCCTAAATAGCATAGATTCAATAGTTATTTATAATAAATGCTTTATCTTTAGAAACTCAGCCGAAACCTCGAATTCTGTTATTCACTGCAGATAGGAAATTACACTAAAATTCTCTGAGAGGAAACCGCCGCAACTGAAACCTCTTTTAACCCACATACGTGAGCTCTAGTTTTTAGTTCTAACAGATAGGGCTACCATTAACAGTTAGCAATGATTGCACGAAGCGAGACTGCAACGATGATCGTTTGAAGAAATTTTCCTTCGAGATTGTTAGCATCTTATTCCCGATTCGTGGTTCTAACGCGAATTAGTTATAGAAAAACTTGCTGTTGCACAACATCTGCAACTTACAATGCATAATTATTCTCAATATAACTGGGGTAAACTTAATGGTGCCCTTGTATTACAACTTAAACTAATATACACGGCGTATTTAAATTCGACCAACTTCGGCTTGAGGTTAATCAAGAAAAAATAGTGTGAAAACATATGCTTACGTGATGTATGGTCTAAAGTGAAGATGTGTACCGCCTTGGTACACATCTTTGTAGTTGGACCGGAAGCACTCGTTTATCACAAACACTGGAGAAAATATTTAAGACGTAACACTGAGTGTCTGGATAATGTGCATGTTAATTGTGACATGCGGATAAATAATACATCTTTTAAATCCCAAATATGCTACAGCGTCATGGAAATTAAGTCGAAACATGGGTAGTAACCATTATTATTTCCGTGAAATAATTTTATGGCTCCAACAGACAGTGGGGTTTAGAGATATTTGTTCCTTTACACAATATCCAGACATTTAGTGTTCTATCTTAAAAAATTATCTTTAATATTTGTAATAAGCTAATGCTTTAGGCCCAACTTCAAATATGTGTACCACCCTTAGGATTCACTTTAGACCATAGGTCGTATATGTTTTAACTTTCTTTTTTCGTGATTAACCTGCAGCGGAAGTTTGTCGATCTGATTTAGATACAACCTGCATACAGAATAACATCAACCTTGGTTACTGCGGTTGTCTACGGTCAAAAAATATATGTGGGGTTGTACAGGCATATAATTTACTTTCACATTTTTTCGCATGCAAGTTGAAATCATGCAAAAAATACTGTATGTAAAATAATGAAAATGTTGTGGTATAAAAGCAATCAATTATAGTCACCCCCGTGACCATATCAACGAGAGATACCTCGGTATTAGGTTTAAAGGAACAGTTTCTTGCGCCATGGAGTGTACAGAGATACGGGCGGGGTCTATGCCAGCCTGTTTCCGCCGCACGCGACTGTACACCGAGGAAACGGACGGAATAATGGCTGTGAAGTGAAGCAGGATCGGGGTAAGATTGCATTGTGTGCGGGTCGGAATGATTGGCGTGCCTTCGACAGTTCCATCAGGTGGCAGCGATGTCGATAATTGGTGATCGTTAGAAGTCGTTCCGCGGTCGATAGAAACTCACGACTCCCGCCTCATGGTTCTCCTTTACTTCCTATCTCCCCCTCTTTTCTTTCGCTCTCCAGAACCCTTCCGTCGGCTGCAGATGTCGCCAGAACGCGAGCTCTCCTGAGAATCAGTACTGGGTAACGTGTGCTCCAGCTAATACGTTCGAGTTTCGAGGGGTACAGATGAAGTGAGTGAAGAGATTTGGGTGGTTCTTAACATCTAGGTCTTGAGAGCCGAGGGTACAGATGAACACGGAGAACATTTCCCGATAATGCACGTCCTATGTCTGTCGAATCATGTAGTTGGGTGGAAAATATTCTGATCAGAAACACGCGGAGGAGAAGATAACACTAAACGCAAATGCTTGGGAGCTAGTATATAAAAACTGAGAAAATCTAATCGTATGCACCAAACATATTTTAAAATCTTTGTAAATAAACATTTTTTTTATGGTACTTAGTGTTTTTCTGAGCAGATATTTTTTTATGTTTGACGGCGTAAATTTGTAGGTTTTGACGAGGCGCTGGAGAACATTCAAAAGAATCTTCAATTCTTGCAGAAGTATATGTAAAGTATTCTTCACGATTGCCTGTAGATAAATTCTTCAAATGGCCTGCCGACAATAAGAAAGTTTAAGCGTATACAGATTGCAACAAAATATGTCCAGCCATCTCTCGAGAGCTGTCGCAACTAGTATAGTTTAATTTGTTTACGCTTATATATATTTTTTATTTAATTCTAGGCAGTAGCTTTGGGCCTGTCAGAAGCCAACACTAACTGAATTTGGGAGGCCACGCAATGACTCCTGCACTGAAGTTTAACTCGAATCGAAAAGTACACCAGTAAATCCACGCCAAGTGCAGTCTGCAGGTTTCAAATTGACGACCTCCCGAATGCGAAGCAAGTATGCTGCTGACCATGCGAACATACTCTGGTAAGAAAAAATGAGCTCAGAAGGACAACCACGCTCGGTAGGTCAAACAACCTCGATTTACAAACACATTCGAAAGGTTTAATACACTCGGCAGGCTAAATATTTTCGGTAGACCAAACACGCTCTGTAGACCAAACATGCTTGATGAATCAAACATGCTCTATAAAACAACCATGGAGCAATCATTCTTGATAGGCCGAATGTGCTAGGTGACGAAATTGTGTAAGACAAATTTAAAGTATCTTAATTTTACTGAACTTACTGATGTTTGTTTGCGAAATTTCATACTTACATAATACCGTAAAATTAAAACACAAAAAAAATTATATAAAGCCTTTGTCCCAAAAAATGGAAATTTATTCACATACAGTACACCATAGGTAGTATAAACACCACATACAATCACCCATGGGCCATATTTATGTGTAGTTTGGAGTCTGCAGTGCATTTCAAAAGATAAATTCAGTGCTATGTGTACAATCCTCTAGTACCAGTACAAGCAGTAACTCTCACATGGAAAATATCGTAGAGTTGACGAATAACATCCTGAGGAATGGAGATTCATGAACGCTCTGGTGACAGAGTTTGGTAAGGGTTGCCGCCATTGTATGTAGAAGACCGGGTAAAACGACGTCTAGTCCAGTCTGAACGGAAGACAGGTCTCATACTCGTACTGGTGGAACGATCTTTGAGTTGCACGCGCGTTGTATGGTTGAGCATTGGCCTGTTGAAATAGCATGTTGCTGCAAAAAAAATGGCTAGCAGAACGTACAGGACAATGTCCTGGACGCACCGTGCACTGCTTATTGTTCTCTATACAAACACCAGAGGATATTGTATACTGCGGATCCTCTCACCATGACTCCGAGTGTTGTTATTGTGTGTCGCTGCTCTACAGTATACTCCACGGAAGGTGTCGCTCATCTGAAGGACGCCGCACACGCACAGAGGCAGAATCCGTTATCGTCAGTGAACACAACGCTTCGCCATTCGCCCTTCCAGGCGCTCCTTTCTCGACACCACTGGAGGAGGTCTACATGCTGGAGAGGCATGAGCGATAGTATACACCGGTGATCGTAGCCCAGCTTCAAACAAACTGTTGCGGATCGTCCTAGCCAATGCCCCTGCTACGACAGTCCCTATAATCTATTATACGGCCCGCTATAGCTGATCGCTTGATGCGACAGTCTTGGCTTACATATTTTATGTAGCTACTGACCGGAATCAGGGGGACGGGCATGCGTACCTTCCTACCACTAGCAACACCAACTTCGTAGTAATGTAGACACTTCTTGTCCGTAAAATTGCGCAGTACTCTGGTATGACTATCCGGCCAAATGGAAACAGCCTATACAGACTCGTTCAAACTATGCTGATTGTATTAATGGTCATGACTACGCCGCAAAGCTAGCACTCATGACGCCTTGTTACAACTATATTGAAGCATTGTCGAAAATGCATGCTATAAGCTGCCTCTATACTACTTAATCTAGACTTGTACTAGATACAAAATACTTTACGCAGTCTACTATATTATTATTTAAGCTCAATAAACTAAAAAAGAAGTACACTAATATTAGTACATGGTATTATATAGTCAAAGAAAATATATAATTTATAATATTGAAACATGTATTACATCGTGTGCCAGGCTCTGCCGGGCAACAATTTTAATTTTATCATGATAATTAGGTAATGAATATACTAACACAAAAAGAAGGTTCGTCTAGACATATTTGATGGTTGGAATATATACTCCCAGTATACAAAGTTAAGTAGGAATTGGTTACATGGTTTCAACGATATTAGCATGCTATGCTAAATCTGCTATATGGCGATCATTTTGAAAATAAGTGTTTGATTTACTTAAAACATACCTGTATACATCACCTGCCGCAGTACAACTTGTTTGCTAAATTTTGTAGGAATCGGTTAATTGTTTACCGAGATATTACGTAAAACATTTTATTAATTCATGTGGCGCTATCTTACGTAATGGCGTAAAAAATAGTTATTTGTTGGTATATATGATACTTGTAATAGATTCTGTCAGCATACAAAATTTGGTTGAAATTGGTAGAACGATATGGTAGTTATATCAAATAAATCTAATATAATTGTATAACCACCTTTTTGGAAATAAGTGCGTCATCAATTGAAATCACTTACGTTAATATGGACTATCATAGTATTACTTACGTGCCAAATCTGTTGAGAATTTATTCTGTAGTTTTAGAGATATACTGTAAAACCTTTTTAATGTGGTGCTATCTTACAAAATGGCGTACCAACAACAATATCGATATCTAAATTCAATTCTTATACCTTGCGCTGTCAACATACAAAATTTTGTTTAATTCGGTTGAATGGTTTCCGTGATATGACATATCACCCTAAATTATAAAATGATCGCCATTTTGAAAATAAGCGCTTAGTGTTGTCAAAAACTATAACAGTTAGATGTCCTTACTTAGTACCATATGTGTACCGAGTTTGATGAAATTCAGTTCACGAGTTCAAAAATTGTAAAATGGTACACACGCGCGCGCACACACACACACACATATACATGCACATATGAACACACATTCACACACACAGGAAAGTGATCTCATTAGCCCTTCTTTCATACGGAAAGAAGGCTAAAAAGAAAGGAGAGCGAAAGAGGAATAAGAGGAAGATGGAGCAGGATAAGAAAACTTCGCAGGCGAAGGAACAGAATAAAATTAATTGTAATTTTTATTGTATAAATATGATAGATACTGTAATAAAATTAGATTTTTTAGGATTTTATTCTTTTGTTATTAACATCTTATTTTGTATAAAGAAATCTATAAAGTAAAATTGTTTTGTGTACCTTAATTGTTTGTATCTCTTCTACTATATGAGCAGAATTCTAGGTTGTATTAGTGTGGATGAAATCTAAAAAACAATATATGTGTTGCATAACATACCAAAAAGAAAGACATTAAAACATAATAAGAAATAAATTTTAAAGTTTTATTTTATTTGAACAATCAGTAAATAATGAAATATACATAATATGGCTTAACATAAAGCAAGTAACGGTAAGAAATAGTTTCGCCAGTTTCCAGACTATTGTACTTAGAGTGCGCCGTCCTGGCAGACAAACAGTTTTCATCGCAACTTCGGACCACTGTGCGGTGCTGCAGACTACAAGTACTCATGTCTGCAGGTGTGCAACTGCTGATACGGCTCAGATATTCCATACGCAGTTCCCTAGTTCTCATTTCTCCACAGCACTGCGCTCATAATCACCGCGTGTTCTGCCGTCTAGTAATGCCATGTGCCAATGTGGTCTTACTCATGCGTTTTTCCTTCAAAGCATTATTATTAATCCCCTACCCCCCCCCCNCCCCCCCCCGCTAATTTTCCGGCATTAATTACTATTTATGACTGCCATAAATCTCGTAACTTGTTTGAACAACGTTTATGTTCAACAAATGCGGCATCCAGAGTGATATTTAGTTCTAGTTGGTTGTCCATAGCTAAATTCCAGTCAGGTTCTCCGTTAGGGTAGCTATTCCTCGTCAAATGTAGGGCGAGTTGTAAAAAGCAAGCAAGATGCAAGTCCCCCAGTTTTTTTTTTTTGTCACAATGCAAAGCAACACAGTTAGTGCCGCACATTATTAGCGCGGGACACACAGCAATAACTGTTGAGAAACAGCGAAACACCAGCTGTGAATGTGATACATTCACAAATCAGTCATCATTTTATTTTATTTTGTATTGTGTACGTGTAAAAATGGGCATCAATTAGTATAAAAAATTTTCGAGTTGTCGCCCCAACAACCAAATAACTTCATAATTCAGAATATTGGGTATAATGTGCCAGCAATTTATTTTTAAAGAACGTAAATTCTACAAAATAAACAACCAAAGTTCTAAAAGTTGCAAATTCCATCTAGTAATATTATACTTTCGGTACTACGGAGACAGTCATCTTCTGTCGCTTTAATTTCGCTCGCGAAGTTGTAACCCTGCTTTTGCATCAAACCTGTATACACTGAGGAGAACTGAACTTGACCGCCGAAGCACGTGGGCGAACTCAGACTCTCATGTAGCTTTTAGCCTCGCCACCTCCTTATTCTCACTGTTTAAAGTCTGTTCACGGTAAAGTGAGCACTTCTGAAATCCTTGCCAAGTTTCTCAACCCTTCCGAGGTCATGAGAACCTATGTTGGGTTTAGGTTGTCAACAGAATAGCAGAAAAGTTAAACATGATTATTTTCCCCGTTATAAAAACAACATCAAAGGCGTTTCAAAAGTCCACCTTTGAAAACTGTATAGCCGATACTCTCTCCCGTAAAAGAAAGGCACGTTTTAGAGAATACGGCGTATTTAATCCTTCATACACAAGATAAACTGCCTTAAACAGTTGATGAATGACCTAAGAATTATGTTTAACAACATTTATGAGTATAATTATATTGTATAAATACACCTCAAATCAATATTTCGATACAAAACTACGCGTTGATATTACATTACGAGTAATGAAAACTACCGTCATGAAACTTAATGGCTGAATAGAATTTACCCAAATTTTAAGAGCAAACTTCCACAATAATATTTCATTCAATGCAAGTTTCGTGAAAATTCGTCAAGCCACGCAATTTTAAAGCATGTAACACAAACAGTTTCTAGAGAGCCTACTACTTTGCGTACGAAAAAAAATCATTTTTCGCTTATAAAAATTAAATGCCGAACATAATACCTACCTAGGCGATGGCAATGTATTTCAATCTAATAAATAACACACGCATTTATTAAGGCTTTCAGAATTTCACAAATTTCAAGCTCTGTTAAGAAATAATTTACTAAACACAGTGAAAGATTATGAAAGCGGAAGTCCTAAAATGGGGAAAAAATTATGATCTGACTACCAGTAATTTCATCATCGATATAAGATAACATTCATATATCATTGAACAAGAGCCAAATGTTGCTTATTCTGATTATCATATGTAAACTAGCTTTATAAATAAATTTGCCGACATTCAATACACCCAGAGGTCACTCGTAACAGAGACAATTTGTTTAACCACTGTGATTTAAGGCCGTGTAAAAATAAATTTTAACTTACTGTGATCGACATACATGACTTTGGCTAGTTATAAATTGAAAAATGAACCGTTTTGAAGTTTGCAAGCATTGCTTTTATTCAGATACCAAACCACTAGATAAGCTGAAAAATTTAAATAATAAGATACATTTCTATACGATTGGTTTAAGCAAAATTTAAAAAATTGCTTTCCGGTACCGGGAATCGAACCCGAGCCTCCCGGGTGAGAGCCGGGTATCCTAGCCACTAGACCATACCGGACGATACTAGAATGTATCCTTACTAATGTATATATATGTATAATTAGTTTTACTTTTTATCAAGTGTATGCAGATGGACAACTTAATTGCGTGGGAAGTCGGTATGTATTTTATTTTCATATTTATATTTGCTTTATATTGCCCGAGCAATCCCGATTAGTTGTTTCTAGATTATCTGTACTGGACTGGGCGCACAATATAGCAGATATATTAATTAGTTTCTATTAGTAAGGTTAATTCTACTCAGGCTAGGAACAAAACGGTATATTTTATGGAAGAGTTTGGCATAGGGAAAGTTTTCGACGCAAGGTGCGCTGGTGTTCCAAAGAGGTCGCTTCGTAACTGGCGGTAAATGGAGTTGAGTTGAGAGATCTTGGCGGCTCTTAAAAGCGAGGTCTTGGGAGCCAATGAGGATGAAATGAGGTTAGAGTAGAGCTGTGTAGAAATTCAAGGGCGGGGGAAGGAGGAGATCCCCGAGAAAGCCCTCTGAGCAGCGGCATCCGGGAGTGGCCCGGCCGGGGATTGAACCAGGTTCGCCTTGGTGGGAGGCGAGCAGTCTAACCGCTCAGCCACCGCGGCCCCTGGCGGTAAATTGAGAAAGTTTATATATTTTCGTGCAAAAGTTAGTGTTTGGCTCGAATTGAAATAAATAGTTGTTAAAAAATGTTAAATAAAAACATTATTCTCGCCCTCCAATGGCGTTTACAAGAGCAAACAGTATAATTCAACATTTGGCATTGGGCGTTCATAAGCAAGATTAATTCAATGGGAAAACGTTTGGAATTTAAGTGCGGAAAAAAAAATACGGCTCTCATCAAAACTAACTTTGTATGTACTTTTCTCCTTTTGCTTAAGGAAACTGCCCAGGAAAGCTCCAAAAATAATATTTTAAATCATTTAACTATAATATTTTTCGATTCAGTTGTGATATTTAGATAAAGTAACTGTGAAAACATATGTTTTGCTAAGTTCAATTTACCACAGAATATTTACAAAATAAGCAAATATGTTGTTATATTACCACTCTAGGGCGAATAACAAAGTTTTTACACAAAGATTTTACACAATTACATTTATTCGAAGAAAATTGCAATCACCCCATTTACTTACGTACAAAACGGAAAAATCCTGTACACATGTGACACCAGTGCAACCTGGCGGCGAAAATTTTTTGTTGCCGTACTAAAAGTTTTAGCTTCTTAGCCTGAGTAAAATAAAGGTGGACTCACAACCATACGTCGCATCCGTCTGTCGCCCGTCCGTCCGGTGGTCATGTGATCTTCAACCAATCGCAGGGCAACTTTTTTTCTATCCGTCAATGCGTCAAATATTTCTCAAAATTTAATTTTCGACGGATTGACGGATGGGCCACCGTCTTCTGACGACATTCCGTAGACGCGAATACGCACTTTGAAACAAAATGCAAGGTGGTGGATCTGTGTATTTTATCTTTGGTGGTGAAGTCAGGAATTTTAAATGTAAAAATAATTCAGTATAAATTCTTTTTACGTAAAAAAAAAAAATATCTCCCCAAAATTTTCTTCCTTGAAAATGTATTTACAACCAAAATATACCTCCAACTAAAGAAAAATCACGATGTTAAGTTGTCACGCTGACATTTTGCCGTACAGAAGGATTTACGGACGACCTGTGAATCGCTTCCAACTCATGAACGAAAAAACAGACGGGCGACTGACGGATGCGACGGATGGTTGTGAGCCCAGTTTAAATGTTACTATTAGGCATACATAGCCTAATATAACTGCATGAACATTAATTAAATGTGCGCCAGAATAATTCACTGAACACTAGTAAAGATTTATTAAATTCAATTTCAATTTCAAATTCTAGTTATATCGCAAAGTTAAATAAGAAAGTCGACACGTATTTCAAACAAAGAGAACACAGAAAGAAACACAGTGGCATGTGACATTTGTATACTTTGTAAAGACGTTTGACAGCGTAAAAGGGTATAAACAAAGGAGCAGCGAAAATTAAAGGCTATTTTAGACACCTGAAAATGCAAATGCAAAATGAAGTCTGTACGAAGGCACGAAGATGATAATAGATACAAGAAAATAACTAACCCCGGGGCGGAGTTACTTGTAAGCCAAGGTGTGCTAACGGAGAACGACTCTCTCCCACACTTTTCAACATACACACAAACACTGTATGTACAGGCATAAGTACATATAAGTTTATGTAGTCTTTTCCACGAGTGGAAGAAACTAATGCTACATGCTGACGATCAGGCCATCTTACAAAACACTAAGAGTAGCCTGCAGCTGGCAGCTAAACTTAAATATTCTGAAGCTTACAAATAACTTGAAAATGTCGATAAAAAAGCGAAACTTTTGACGTCCCTTTTCAGATATCCAGTTAGATTTAAAATAATAATAATTAATAACATGATAGCTTAAAACAATTTCCTCGGAGCAATAAAAATATCTACAGGAGAGGACAGGATACCAAATTAAGTGAGTGAGTGAATAGTTTTTGGCGGCTATTAACATCGAGGTCTTGAGTGAAGGTGAGCATGGAGCAGCAAACGGAAGATCCCGAGAAAACTCGTCGACCAGCGGCATCGTCTGGTACAATTCCCACATTCAAAAATCTGGGTGCGACCCCGCCGGAAATCGAGCCCGGTTCACAGGTGGGAGGCGAGTAGTCTAACCACTGGCTCCTTATACCAAATTAATAATTAAAGAGTTACAAGTACAGTCATTAACAGGAAATGTTTTAATACACCAAGAATGTTGAAAAGAACGTCTTTGTCTTTGTCGAGAAAAACATCCAAGGCAGGCCAGGAGGTACAAGGAGTGTGGGGAGATTAAAGAAGAGATGACGAATCCAAAATAGGCAGATTGCCAAACGCTATAATGCCAGAAGAAGAAGAAGAAGATCCAACGAATTATTTATTATCAGCCGTTACCTGATTATAAGTAAGATCTTGATCGGAGACTTTCGTGGCCGAGTCATATTTTTCTGTTAATCCTAATAAGTTCATCTTCTGGGTTTGTGACAACCCGGAAGAATTCATTATAAAAGAAATAAGGAAAATGAGAAATATAAGTTATGAGCAGAGGATCGCATACAAGCAGATAGGGGGTTCGGGGTTTGAACGTCGCACACACCCAGACAAGCGTTGTTATTCTTTACCCAGATTTTTTTTCTTATTGCTAAGTATTAAGTGTACGTCCGAGGTAGGGACGGGTGCTAAATGCGTATTAGAGCTAAACCCCTTACGCCTATAGGAGAGGGAATTGCATGCAAGGGGGCGTGCATCGCGGCAGAGAGGGAATGGGCAGCCATGGCCGCCGATTTGGGCCATGACTCCCTCCCTAAAGTATACCTATAGCTGAGGCTATAGCTAAGATGGGAGAGTGGGAAACCGGCATTGGCACCGTAAAATCCCCTCCCGACAGGAAAGAAGTTCAAAATTTATTAATGCATTATTTAAAATGCTACGGGAAACAGCTGGTGTGGATTCCATACTCTTTAATGCGAAGATGGAAATCTAGAAGCGAGGGGGCGGTGCTTGTGGGTGCAGGTGCCCTTGAGGTTACTGCTGTCAAAATTCCTGCGCAGGTGAACCAGCACAATAATATTGACAACAGCAATCGAATGCAGAGCCCCCCTGCTTATCGTCAAGTGCGTCGGAAAACTGGGCAGCTCAGTCATGGCACCTACTCCATATTCGCTCTTCCACGCTGACATCAGGGTCTCCACGCCGTGGGTGAAGGCGGGGAGCAATAGCCCGGGGAGCCACCCTCTCTCCATCCTCCAAAATAGTCCGTCGGTCTTGGTGAGCTATTAAAATAGCTCGGCGGGACATCCGGGACCCACCAGTGATGGTGGCGAACCCGCTGGCCCAGGAGTGAAGGCTGACGTCAGGGATGCTTCCAAGGTCCGTTGCATTCCATTCCATTCCTCACGCGTCCGCAGTCGGCAGCCCGCAGAATCCAGCAGTGAGGTTCGCCACACTTCGCATGTTTCAGCACCTCGAGATTGGGCTGCCTCCTGCACCAGGTTCCCGACGTCCACGGCGACTGATTGTGACTTGTTATTGTTGTCCGCTCTTGTGTGATGTGTCATGTTGCCTGCATCAGCGGTTTGATGATGTGAATTAAGCATGCCCAGGAATGAGGCTTCTTATTGGTAACATTTTTTGCATGGCCCACCGTTATGTTGGCTCCGCAATATGTTGGGTGCTGTGCTTTAAGTATGATCTCGGAAGATGTTTCATGAAAATCAAATTGTCTGTTTGATCGTCACTCGATGTAAATCTCTCTGGGATAAGAATGAGTAAACTGCCTCAGCACGTATATGATTTACAGAAGAAACGTTACCCGATATGCCTAATTTGCCTAGGTATCATGTCGAATAAAACTGCAAAGAATTACCGTGCGAATAAATACATTTCCTCCTTATCTCTCAGGTGTGAGTTTTATCCAAGAGAGTTTAATGCAATATAATGAACTGCGGTAAGTAATGCTTTAAGGGTTTCTCTTTGTTGCGAGTGTTACATTTAAGAAGATAATAAGCGAAATCATAAATTATAATTACGGACCTAACCATTGGCCGTGAGAGACACAACTGTGAAGTCCAATCTCCTTGGAACATGATGCGGCTGAAGATCGACTACTTCTGGATCATCACCCCCATGGAGAGGCACCGTGGAGAATGGACTGTGTTATATATGTTATCTTTGGTTGTTTTTCAGGTGATGTTATTTACGTGTGTTCGTTCTACTGTTAAAAGAAAAAAGGCCAGTTGGAATTTCGAGTTATTGAAGAAATTCTTTATTCCGGTTTTATTTCTCATTCATCATGAAGAGCAGTATGTTTGGCATAAAGTATTTATCATTTTTATCCAATTATTTTAAGATCTTTTGTTTTAAGATCTTTTGACATTAGTGGGATAGAGTCGGCCCGATTATAAATTTAAGAGGAATTCCGTATAAATTTATAAGAGAGTATATATTTTAAGACCAATAAAATATTTATTCGCATATATAAAATTACTATTAAAATGATTAAATTAAGGTGAACAGTTTAACTTTACTGCATATCAGGATGATGGTAGTTTTTTGTTTCATATTCGTATCATCACAACGTTTAATATCTAAAGCATTTAGCACCTTTTCCTTGACATGACCATCAACATCTACACAATACAACACCCGTACAAAGCGTAAGAATATATAAGTTGAATTAAAACGTTTTAGTACATTACATTAATCTTTAATTTTTTGGAAAATATTAACCTATGTGAATAATTATGCACTCAGATTCAAAACTACCTATCAATAATTCACTTGGATTTTACGGTTCAGTTAATTTATTTCTGAATTGTTCCTAAGCTACATGAACTTAGTTTTCAAAATTTCCTAAGTTACTGAACAGGTGCCAAAACCACGCTGTAGACCTAAGGGCCCTAAAAGAAAACAAATCCTTGTCTCATAATATATCGGTCGCTAGGAATCAGCAGACAGCGCTTGAGTAATTTTATTGACTTAAACACAAGCCACTCCCATCATCCCCCACAAACCTAAAATTTCTTGGAAATATTACTACACAGGATACACGGAGAAAAGGTGCCGATGGTTTATTTGCAGTTTCCTGACACTTCTAGAATGAAACCTTTGAAAATTCCCACAATGCATTATGTGTTTGGTTGTTTTCTAGGTATGTTATGCATCACAAGCGTTTTATACCTATGTTAACATAAAAGTAACTTATTTTTGGTTACATTTAAATGTTATTTATATTTTGTCTGTAAATGATATCATTCCGTTTATAATGAATATGAATTTAAACAGTGAGAAAATAGGTGTTTTGACAATGCCCAATAAGAAATGGTTTTTATGGATAATATTATTATGTAAAATGTACCTACACTGGGCGCGCATAAATGTGATCCGTTGTCCCTTTGGTATAATCTTCTAGACTCGGATAAGATCTGTTCGCATGAAGCGGAGGAATATCCTGGAAGTATAACTTAAGCAGGGCTTCAGTAAAGGTGGAAGTCACCGTGAATGGCCGATTAAATAATTTTTGTTAGTGCACAATTGCGCACTCTAGGCTTCTATAACGTTCTCGCATTGTTGCAATCGCTGTACAACCTGGCATCACGGCAGTTTTATGACGTCATAGTGTCAGGTGCACAGGCAGCGGAAACAACGCCGCTATGAATTTCCAGTTTTAGTTGTGCGTGTGTTGGAGCGAACAAGCGTGGGACACGGCTAATATTCCAGTTCCTAGGCTAAGGTTACTTCTACTACAGGTTGGGAAGATCAAAGTTTAAAGTTTGGCAGCCAAACAATTTCGTCTGTAGGTAAGCGCTAGTGTCGCATGTATACCAAATTTTTTCTGTTTCCTATGTTAAAAAACAGGATAATTACAATAAACATAAATAAAATATTAAATAACTTCCTAACTTAGTAAAATATTTCTCTTTTATTATTCACGTAGCCTAAAATTTTAATTAGAAGTTACTTTTTTATAACACTGCGCACCTAGCGACGGAAATTTTTCGTATGCCAAACTCTTCAATAAGAAATCGTGTTTTATTCCTAACCTGAGTAGAATAAACCTTTGCCAGGCGAAGCTGCGTCAAATGCGCTGGCCCTATTCAACAAGCGCCTATAACCGCTCGTTGCCGCGCTGTGACACTTCAACTGTTGCCAAGACGCCGGACAAGGTAAGACAATGTCCATTTTCACTGTGAAACCACACTGGGTGTTTTCCAAAAAGGTAAATATTAATTTACGTTACGCGATGAATTTTTCGGGAGTGGTGTTAATATAAGACGTTCGTCTCACGGTGCGAAGCAAACACCAAACGTCAGCCACAACAATCCATCACACAGCTAGTAACTGTATCGCCGTAGGGTGATATAAGGTTGCCACCTACATAATCTTTCCGTTTTTGTTTCAGTCTTGAAGTTGTCTTCTTTTAAAACAGAAAGTGGCAGGGTTATTCGAGATCCTTTTAGCAATAAAAACTTTGGCATTAGATATTTACAGTAGTAAAGGGATGTGCAGTACACGTTTTTAGGTTTATAATTGTACCCAAATATTACAGGGTCATCGCTGGAAGTCCCGTAGATACGGGATGCCGATGGAAAGACTGCAAAACCAGTCTAATACGGTGCACATATAGACGATGAAGCCTGTGATTCGTACACCTGCATCGCCCATAGCGTTCCCGCTTGTAGGCCTCGTTCTGTCAGGCAACCCATATACTCTCTTTTCGATAAGACAGTTCTTTAGTAACATGATTTTGCAGGCAATGAATACATATTTCCAACGCCGATCGTGACTGGATTAGACAGGTTAATTCAAGACATTGTGGCATGATTGAAGCATTTTGTAGTCCAGTCAATAAAAAAAGTTACGACCCACGATAGTTTATAATGAGTTGGAGGAGCTTATTCCCGTAACGTTATAGTGACAAAAAAACAGTTGATGGTTGTGCCTCAGTTTCTCTCCAGCTGGGGCCACGGTGGCTGAGCGGTTAGACTGCTCGCCTCCCACCAAGACGAACCGGGTTCAATTCCCGGCCGGGTCACTCCGGATTTTCGCAGTGGGAATCGTGCAGGACGATGCCGCTGGTCGGCGCGTTTTCTCGAGGACTTCTCGTTTGCGCCGCCCTAGCATTCCGGCGCTGCCCCATACTCACCTCATTTCGCCCTCATCGGCTCTCAAGACCTCGATGTTACGACTCGAACAAATCTCTTAACTCAACTCTGTGCAGCTGACATGCGCACTCTACCCCATTTTCCTCCTCTCAACCATGATATTATGGGCAAAAAAACTCCATCAAAGTACATCAATTATAAAATTCCCTGTAAAAAATTGAATTTAAATGAAAAGAGCGTTATCAGTAACAGCAGTGAAAACGTTGCTTACACCCACACTGTAGTTACTAATAATGCATTTTTATGTTAATTTAAATTCCAATGCGTTTACAGAAAATTTTGTAATAACTACGGACAGTAGGTATTTACTTTGAAGCAGTTTTTGCTAAGAATATCAGTGGTCAAAGAGAGAAAATGGACTTGACTACTCATGTCAACTGCACAGAAACTGAGTCTGAACAGTACTGTTTTTTTTTGCCGCTATAGCTGTCGAAAATACGTAGCTTGGACTAAAGTCAGCACATTTTTTACATGAACACGCCATGTTTTAAATGTTGATACACTTCCTCTGACTAAGATTTAATGCCACACACGTAAGTATGAGCCTGTTGTAAAATGGAACGTACAAAAACTCCAAATCCATTATACAAACACAGATTTTTGGCAGTAAGGCGGGTAATTCGCTAGTCAATCCCTTTTCTGAGTAGTTCTTTAACGGATGCGCTAGTAAACGGATCCCTAAAAAGTGAATTGTATTGGACGCTGCTGACTTTGGTTGGCATTAATTTTCACTTACACTCCTCCACACGTCCACTGACAAGGGGCGTGACACTCATTACCTCTGACAAGGGCATAGCATCCTCTAACTCCGTCAGGATGTCGTCTTTTGTTATTATTCACTTGTTTCAGCGTTTTGATTTTTTCCTAAAATTTTAATGAGTATCTCCAGGCACAAATTCAAAAGGTTTTTGATAAAAATTTCTTTCCAGGGTTTGTTATTTAAAAAAAAATAGTTCCGTCTTTAAAATATTTACTATTACTATAAATGTAATAACCCCCGGAATTAAACATTTTTGTAGTTATAGTTCAGTACATGTTTTACTGTTTTAAAATTAACTAAAACTATTTTTTCAAAATAAATAAACAGCTTGCAAACAAATATACTAAAGACTATATATAATCTCTGTTATACTCTAGTCTATTTACTAAAAATTTTCTTTGAATTTTAATTATTATAATACACCAAATGTTTAAACATATGCGAAGAAACACACCAAGACCATATGCCTTTAATGCGATTATAACAATCAAAATGCGCTGGTAGTAAAAGAATTTGGGAGCTAACTGCGTATATCTACTTTTTATTTATTGATTACTATTTTTAATTAGAGTTTAACTATGGTTAGAAATGTCAAAATGTCGTTTTCAAACAATGACGAGCCGTTTGTTTACATTATGTTTTGCAGGAAACCTGCGTTATTACTGAACATAAAAGAAAATGCTTAACTTTATAAGGTATTTGTGTACAACTTATTTCAAAACTAGTGTAAATAACACATCAAAGCATAATATAAACAAAAAAGTGTGCTAACTCTAGTCGAAGCAACGTGGTTCTGACAGTTTTTTTTTAGGAAGAACAGCAATTTAGTGTTGAAACACGGAGATTAGTTACTGCGCAACTAACATGCGCACTCTCCTCAGAATTACCTCTAAGGGAGCATTTGATAAAGGACGTGGAGATGCGCACAACATGAAAATCAGCCTACCTCGTCTTCAGCCTGTGGAGAAATACCACGCGTGGGTTCCAGGTGGATGTGATAGCTGAGTCGTGAAGTTCACGTGGCTAAACTACATTTACAGACAAACGACTTAGGAGTCCGTCCCCTCCACGACTCAAGTTTATTAGCGCCCAGTTGTCAAGTGGCACGTAGTCGTCTGTAACCTTTCTGATCATAAACGTGCGGCGCGAAACCCAAACTTTAAACAGCTTGCGAAGTGAATACGTCTTTAATATCATGCCGACACGTGGGGTAGGATGGAAACGGCGATGTAATGTTTGCAGGGTGATCCATTCCGACACTGTAATTTCCTAACTAATAATACGGTTGAAATAAATGTGTTCTTGCTCGATCGGTTATACGTCTATGATGCGATAAAGCACTTAAGTTGGCGCCAACGTGCGCGAGGATGCGGGTGGGGGCCCGCGCCGACTGGTGACAATTTTGGGCGTGGGCGAAAATGTCCGAGCAGTATATATCACGATCCCGATGTGCTAGTGCTCTGAATTTCGTGCCAAACGAAATATTTTGTCTGTAACTTCCCATTTAAGCCATAAAAGCGAAGTATTCATTTCGTTCCTTTCATTTCGTTCCTATATCCCAAAAAGAAATACTACCCGCTAACGCAGGCGTACTCAAGTAAAACCCACAGCTGTTTAACTGACATAACCACGTCCCGATTTTTCATTTCCTGTAGCTACACCTTGTTACGGTCTGCGAGGGGGAAGTGCCGAGAATGTTCCCTAACCCTCGTCATGCAGTCACGTGAACCCTACCAGCTCACAACTTTGTGAACACGCACGCAAACTACTCCCTCCCTTTTTTATGGCGGTCCAAGTACAAGGGTGAAAATTCCCTCCCAGCACTCCGGAAATGTGAAACACGTCCATCACCCTCGAAACCTTACAACGGCTGCTTGGGCGAGAGGGCAGCCATTCTACACCGTCATTCTTACGTAAATAAATTTTCTCAAGGGCGATATAAAATGGTCCACTCAAAACTGACTCTGTGTTGACTATGTATCTGCTACGTTCTCGGATACTTGGCGTGTTTGACTGAGAATTACGCAACTGTATTTTAAACTATTGAAATTCCTTATCAGGCTTGTAACGACACGCTGAGGTCACGTCTCGCAAAATTACTTACTTCCGCGTCAGAGTCAACATTAGTCTGTCAGCTGACCAAGGTAGGCAGAGGGCGTGTTCTCGGTGGGATGTGTCCTATATCCGGAATTTACATATGTTGTATATCTTTCTAGTACAAGGACCTTCTGGCAGGGCCGTCCTTAAGCCGCGTTTACACCGACTGTTAACAACAAATGCGTATAACTTTTTTTACCAACACGTTGTTAGTAACAGATGTTGGCAACAAATGTTGGTGACAGGACACCAGTTTGACAATTACTTTTGTTAATAGCATTGTGGCTGCATAGCCTCAGTTGGCTGCAAGATGTCAAGTGTGGAGGAAGTTGTACTCGCTGCGGTAGCATGTGTCATTTTGGCGAAAGAGAGAAAACCAAGAAGATTCTGGGTGAAAGCTCCTCTGCGGGCAAGAGCTAGGTATAGTGGAAGTAACTTGTTACGTGACTTGAATGAAGATGACATTGATCTTTTTTCAGGCGAACTAAGGTGTGACGGAAGCTTTAAAAACTTTTTGAGAATGGCTAGTTGTGACTTTGAGTTTTTAATATCAATGACAAATTGGCAAACAATATACTAATTACAGAAAAGCTATCCAAGTAATAGAAAGGCTTGCAATGACAGTGCGTTTTTTTTTTTTGCGACTGGAGACTCATACACAAGCCTAAGTTACTTGCTTAAAACTTCAAAAGCAACAACGTCATTGTTTGTACCAGAAGTGTGTGAGGCTTTGATAGATTTGCTGAGAGAGAACATACAAGTAAGTGATCGTTTTAAAGTTATTCTTCAAATGTGAATACAAACATAGTTCAGCCTTGAGTAAACGTGTGGAGTAAACGGTAAAAATACTCGGCCGAGTCTGCAGGTGTGCCAACACTATACGCTGACAATGTTCGATTTTCCAAAGCTGTAAACTCTGCCGAGCACTCTGCCGTTTATTCAAAACGTGTAAACAAGGCTTCTATAGAAGGTTATTGGTAGGCCGACTATGCAAGGTTGTAAATAAATACCAGGACTGTTCCACAACAAGAAATATTTAATTCTGAAGAAGAAATGAATTGGCAAATATATCAAAACATCATGTTACATAATGTGTGTTTCATACACCATGTGACTCGTTCAATTCAGTGTAGTATAAATATGTTCCTCGTTATTTAACACTTCGTTGGCTTCCTCTTCATCCCCCAAACCCATATCCTCAACAAAACCGAGAGCGCTCACGTTCGAGAATAACTCGCCTGTAGGGTCTTCACGCACTGTAGGATCTCGCGTGTAGGAGCTTAATGACGATGCGCTAGAAGTCCACGAAGTTGAACAAAATGGCACATTGTGTTAGAATGGTTAGTGAACGAGGACATTTCCGTCTCCAACAAAATTTGGTTTATTCGGTGCTCTGCAATAATCTGACTACGCACATTTGTTATTTTACGTAACTGGCAAGCGACATTCTCGCCAAATACATCGAAGTCATCTTTTCGTTTCATGCTCTACCTAAGCGTTTCATGACAGAATAAGCGTCTTCTGCCATAGGGTTGTACTTCTGTTTACTCGTTTGCTCTAGGACGTTAGCAGGAGAAGATTGGGTTGGGGTGTCTTTTTCAGTGACACCCCGGCAGCCAGTCTGGACGATTTCCTGAACTTGTTCACTGTCTGGCGTTTCTTCTGGTGTGTCCGCCTGAAAACAAAGTCGTAATACGTGACTTGTAACCAACACACACACAAACAAACACACATATGCATACACACACACGCGCGTGCGCACGCATGTGCGTATAATATAACAATGTGTATATAATAAACAAATAGGGACGCAGTACGCAGGCACTGGCAGCAGCGCTTGTAATTTCGTATATTAAACATTTGTTTTTATTGCACTCTACATATAACTGGTAAGCATACGTTTTTGCTTACAGGTCCCGTCAACAGAAGACGAGTGGCTGAATCACGCCAACGAGTATTATCGTCTGCGGAACTTCCCCCACTGCATTGTGAGCATGGGTGGGAAGCATGTGACTATACTAGCGCCTATGAATACAGGAAGCGATTACTTTAATTACAAGGGGTTTTTCAGCGTAGCCTTGCTAGCCGTTGTCGATGCTAATTATTGCTTCATGTACGTATCGGTTGGATGTCAAGGAAGATCATCGGATAGTGGAGTATTTGTTCAGAGCACCTTAAAACAGCTGTCGGAAAACTCCAGTTTGAACATTCCCAACAACAGTTGCTTGCCTGGAAGGAATTTTCCTGTTCTCTACGTATTGTTAGCTGCTGATGCCTTTCCCTTACAACCATTTATTATGAAACGGTTTCCAGGACTTCACGACAAAGGCAGCAGTGAACGTATTTACAGTTATAGACGCTGCAGAGCACGCAGGGTTGTTGAGAATGTTTTCGGCATATTGTCTGTGGTGTTCAGAGTCCTTCGAAAACCACTCTTACTCGGGCCTGAAAACGCTGAAAGAGTAGTGTTGGCCTGTACGTATCTTCACGACTTTCTACGACGAAGTAAATCGTCAAGTGCATCATGCACTCCTGCGGGAACATTTGACTATGAAAACACTACATCGGCAACATTATTCCCTGGTCAGTGGCGAGTAGATGGTATGCCGAAAGGATCACTACTTCGTTTAAAACGAGTGCCAAAGAAACCTTCCCAGCTTGCAAAACAAATACAGGAGGAATGCAGTGCTTATTTCAACAGCNTTTAAAACGAGTGCCAAAGAAACCTTCCCAGCTTGCAAAACAAATACAGGAGGAATGCAGTGCTTATTTCAACAGCTTTGAAGGCTCGTTTGCATGGCAAAAAGACTATTAAGAAAGAAAAATAAAGCCTTGCAGTGGTGTACCTAAAAGTGCTTTTCATGTGTTACCTTTAATAAACGCTGTTTTGTATTTGAGAATTGTTCTTACCTGGTGCCTTAAAAGGGTGTAGGCCTATTTACCGAAATAGGCCTGCATTTGTCCCCCACAGTGTGTATTGTAAATAGGCCTACTTTGATACACGCAAACCATAGCCAGATTTGACATTATTTTTCTTATTAAGCAATTGCGCACCATTATACATGTCCCACAATTATATTCTTAATCACCAATGCAAGATACAGTAATTAAGTATTAATTTATAATGTGAGCGTACAATTTGTGGTAGCCCACAAAACCTAGGTTACAAGACCTGGATTTGCTAAACGCCTACAAACTTAAAGGACTACGGATTAAACACTATTTTCACTTATCTCAATGCCATTTTCTACTCCAGCCTCTCGAGTATACCGCGGAGCTGTTACGTCGTTTGGAAACTGCAGCGATTCGAACGCAAACCACTTGCTTTTTACGGAATCTACTCCTGAGCCACTTTTCCCTTTTTTGTACTCTCTCTGGTATTGGCCAATCAACTTCTTCATTTTATTCTGCACTTCTGCCTTTCTTATTTGCATTTCACGGGCAATTTCATCCCAAACGTTGTTCTTAAACATTTCTATCTTCGAATTGCGCACACGTTTGATCCCAAAGAACCGTTTTTTCGGGAAACTGCTCGATAAGGTTAATCACCTTATCCTTCGACCATTCCACTTCACTCAACATATTTTCCATTTGAACTAGAAAGGAAACTGCACACGACACAGAACTACAAACACCACCGCGCCACTCGTATTGACAGGAAGACACTGAGGCGGGTGCTNTACATGTGTGGGCTGCGGGGCGGAGGGGGAATGTTACTAACACCGAAGAGGCGCGGTAACACGTGTTGTTATAAACATTCTTTGATCTTTACCGACTTCCAGCGGGTAACATAATTCTGGTTACTAACATGGTATTTATGTTGCTTACACAGCTTGTTGGCAACAATACAGAAGCATTTTTCAATGCTACTAACAATTGTTAGCAACATGTGTTACTAACACCGGTGTAAAAGCGGCTTTAGGACTGTGCGACAGTTGCGGCCGCACAGAGCCTTGCGCCCGGAACAAAAACATTCCATAAAAATATATAAATTTTTAGCATTTGTTTATTTGTGAGATGTATATTTAACGATAAAAAATATAAAGTTAATCATATTTATTTTTAAAATGTAAAATGTTTGATTAATCAAATAGGCGCGAGACGAGGGCGCTCGGGAGCATTGTTGGAAAGGTGATTGCATTGTGGGAAGACAGGTTTAACTAGTTTGGAAGGGAAGAGCTTCGCAGAAATTCTTGCACGTGGGGGCTTATTCTAAGTTATTCGTTTCGTTTCCTGCCGACAGAAATATTAGTTATTACTCGAATTTTTGTATCCTAAAGAAAGGAGCTATTCTAAGCGCATTCTAGTGTTCGTTTGACGTCACTATGTTCGATAAGAGACTCGAAACGATAACGAAGTGCTTTGGGATTTCGTTACGGAGTTTTATGAAAACTTGGCGGTTATGTGTAACCGGTTGTTAAAAATGACTGAAAGAAAAGAATCGTGAAGTAATGTGCCTTCATGCATTACAAAAACATAAAAATATACTCGAAAAAAACATTTTAAAAGCATCAATTAAACTTTTTGTTTAATTTTTAAGCATCAGTTTAGGCTGGCTATTGTGAGGGTATTTATTATTTAATTACATTTGTTTATAAGGAAATACGAGAACATAAACACAGATTTATTAAAAATTTACTTGAAAGCTGTAGTTTATAAATTAACCGATAGGTAGCGCTACAGTGTAATTAATTCTTGGGAGTTTACAAAAAAATTCCTTGCTCTTAAAAATAATTGGGTGAAAATTCATATAAAATTGGATTTACTACAATCGACTAGAAACACGACAGCGTCTAGTTTGTTGCTCATTGCTTATTTTATAACATTGGTAATACAAATATCAAACGAAACAGAGATTTAGTAAATAGCTTGCAATCAAACAGCAAAATGGTAATTGAAAAAAATCTTCGTGCATGTGACAACCAAAGTTCTGTCTGCTCTCTCTTATCGGCGTACATGCGAGTCCATTTTAACAAAGTGGATACGAAATTACAGCATATTTATGTGTAATACATCACACGTCCAGCCGAGTTAGAAAATTGTACGATGTCGATAGCAAATTTGACACACTTGACGAACGAAATATATACCTTTTCCCTAGAATATATAATTTATTTAATACTAACATTTAAAACACCCCAAACGCAAAGAGCATATTTTAAGGGCTTTACTGCATTGGTTATTAACGTTTTCAAGCTTAAGTGTTCACAATTTATAAACAAACTCTCGTAATACATTCAAAGTTCATGTGCGTAGTGTTGCCATCTTGCATTCGCAAACGAAAACCCGAACATTACCGAAAGTTCGGAGGGCTGTAACAAAATATGACTTAAAATACGGAATAACCTTTCTCGAAGATTTTATTAGTTTCGAGAGCTTTCGAAACTCAATGGATAAGAAAAATTAAGGAATAACTTAGAATATGCTCCCCGACCTCGCTGTCGTTAAGGACAGCTTTCAAGTCGAAGCCATCCAAATTTCTCAGACAAATACGGCGGCGTTTATGGAGTTTCGATGACTTCATAACTGTCCAACTTTATTTGACCAAACTTATTGGAAGCAGTTTGACGGAAAAATTTCACAGTGTGACATGGGCTTTGCGCATCCGTGTATTTTAATCGGCGTTGAGGAGAGTGAATATAGTTTGTATTTTCTCATAGCATATCCTGTGATTACATGTTTGAATAAAAGCAGTGCTTGCAAATGTAGATATATTTAATCTTTAAACCCCTCCATTTTGCAGTTCGTAATAAATGTGAGTTATCTATGACGATGATCGTGGGTCAAAAGTTCTTTTACATAACCGTAAGTCTATCAGTCCGCGTATGCATCGTAGTAGGGTGTGTTTTCACTGGGCGATCGAACGAACGAACTTCTCCGAGCGAATGCTCACCTGCCCGGTTATGTTTTGGAACCAAAATAAATAACCGTTTTTCAGTGGGCGAGCTTCATTTTCGAAATAGTACTATTGTTTGCTCCTTCAGCCAGTGAAAATACGATAGTGGGGACGAACGAAGAAGATTGTCTTATCATGGTTAGCGCTGCGTTCGTAGTAATAGGTTTGCTATTAGCAAAGAAAAGGGGAAAAGAAAAAAAAAAGTTGCTGGATATTAAAGTTTTTGAGGGCGAGAAGTACACACAATGTGAAGGTTTTTCTGAAGTAGCTGAGGTCGCAGTCAGAAGACAGATGTTTTCAGAATTTCTACAGATTTAACGAGAACGATTTCGAAGAATTGCTAGAATAATTAATACATGATAAAATCAGGAAGCGGGACAGTAATCGTCGTGAAGCAATAACATCCACGACAGAACCTAGTTGTAACCCTAAGTTATCTGGCAACCGACGTTCATACGCAAGTTTCTAAGGAAAGTTCACAAAAACAAGTCCATGATATTTTGTAATTTAAATACGACGTAACTTGAAAGCTTCTGGCAATACAAAATTTGAATACGACTACAAATATATAACTGTAGGAAATTTAATTATCAGTAAGGAAAAATTAAAGATATGCACAGGGATAATAAGTTAACTAAATAATTATAAGAGAGTATCAAAGGCCCAAACATGTATGACTCGTTCTGCAGGCAGAAGTTAGCAACACCGTCAACAAGTGATGTTTCAGCACATTGTGACGATGATGAGTTTTGTGAGAAACGTGAATTAGGCCCGCTGCCTTCTGGTCCTGTGCAATGAGTTGAGAGCGATATGTCTGTTACATCCAGTTGTTGTGTGGCATGTTGATAATGCGGAAGTTGCGAAAGAAACGTGAATGGATCAGTTGGTCATGTGCCTGGAGGATCATATTCGCCGTTTGTAAAATTTCATGTTCAATAACACGTTTAACCGTGTCGTATTTTCTGTTTTTTGCGGCCACGTGTTCGCCATAACTATCACTCGCGTCTTGTGCGCTTCTTTTTAAAACTGAAGACATAACACGAAATGCGGCCTGCATTCTTGAATCCTCCACCGTACGTTTCTACGGTACATGCGAAGTTGATGCACGAGGTGGATCTCGTGCGGATAGATCTTGCGGATTTTGTGTAGAAGCATCTTCTGGGTTTACTTCCATGTTCGTTGTAGTATGGTTGTTGCTCTCTGGTGTTTAGCTCGCACGTCTGAAAAGAAGTGTTATAACGACATTATTGGCAAAGAATTTAATTCAGTGGAAGAATGAGGTGAAGGGAAAATACGCTTGCTGTGCTAATTAAACTATTAAGTATTCGTAGCATGCCAAATAGCTTAACATGTCCCTATTTCAAACACACCGTAGGCGTTAAAACACACCAATATCAGTGGAGACGCAGCAACACAAAATAGTCGTGTAACATTTGACAAATCTTCAACATTGCACGTAATGCATTTTTGTTACAAGTGCCTATGTCACCCGGGTAATGGCTATCGGTCTAGCAAGAATTTGACAAGAAATTGGGTTTTCCACATTGTTTGGGAGCTCTAGATGGCAAACATTGCATAATACAGGCGCCAATTAAAAGCGGAAGCGATTACTTAAAAAACAAGAATAATTTTAGTATAATGCTAATGGCTACTATCGAGGGTAATTATAACTTTATATACGCAGACGTTGGAAGTAAAGAGCGTATTTCCGATGGTTATGTTTTTCTAAATACAGAATTTTAAGCAAAGTCACGAATTTGTGATCTAAACTTGCTGTTTGACGACGTTTTACCTGGTGTAAATGAAGCAGTGCCCTATGGTTTTGCAGTCGCGGATGCTTTTACTTTACACAAACACATAATGAAATCGTTTCTTGGAACACACGAGAAGAATGATCCTAAGCGAATTTATGATTGCAGACTTTGCAGAGTCAGATGCATAGTATAAAATAAATTTGGAATTATGTCATTCGTTTTTAGAGTTATGCGGCAGCTAATTCTTTTACAGCCACAGTATACTCTCTTAGTTTATATGGCTTGTGTTATCTGCGAAACTACTTCAGAAGAAAATCCACGTCGTATACCCCTACTGAAGCATTTGGGGACGTAGGCCCAAATCCAACTAACGCGACCTCGACAACGCTATGTCGAATGTCATCTTTAAACTCTGAGCACTGACATGAATGATCACACGAGGTTGTGCTCATTTGTAAATTAAATTTATATGAGGTAAACTGTGATTACGAAGTATTTTGTTTTTGAAGAATATATCTTAAGCAGAATGCATGTAAATTGTTTCAATAAATTATTTCATGTACTTACGGACGTAGTACTTCGAACTTGTCAAGCAAGAAAAGCACAATATTGACAGCAAACGACTTGCTGGAATGTACTTAATCTGATCCAGCTCCAGATCGTTGCATTTTTATTTCCTGTCTTTCGCGTCGAAAAAAGCTATGAGGCTCTCTATATTCTTCACTCATACACTGCTGCACCCCGATATTGCACTTATTGCTGTCCACGCATCATTTTTAATATTTTTTTTTTGTAGTTTTGAGTTCTGTGGATCCCACAAACAAGGAAGGTTTTTGTGAAGTTTAATTAATTCCAAACATTTGTTCTGGGACCACTCCATTTTGTGGCGCGAAGATCGGGTGCCGGCCGAACACACGGAACACCGAACGAATGCGCGGAGCGGAACAACTGTTCTCTCGGAGACATCGGCTGTTTCCTACTACGCAGGCGCGCCGAGCGGGCGTTCGCTCGGATTTTCTGCCCGATCATCGCCGAACTAAAAACGTTTGCTCGGCTGCGATGTTTACATTGACCGAGCAAATGAAGTTTCGCTCGATCGCCAGCGTTCGCTCTCCCAGTGAAAAAAGCACCTATAAACGAATGTTTTCTGTCTAAAGTGAAGTATGGTTGTAACGAATGTTGCCAAGTTTGTTTAAAATGCTTCCTTACTTACAAAAATTAGGGTAACATTTGGATCTTGTTCAATGAAATATGACGTTTATCTTGTATATTGATGATGAAGTTACTGGTAATTAGATCATTATATTTTATATTTTTTGTAACTTCTACTTTTAGAATATTTGACCAGGTTTAGTAGACGATTTTTCAACAGAGATTGAAAGCAGTGAAATAATTTCCTTAGAATAGGGAAAAGTAACACAATAATGCCTATATTTATGTTTACAGCCACAAAGATGTATTCGAATGAGGTGTTTAATGATGTAAAGTAAGTAACACAGTACTCAAAATTTACTTTCATTCTTCGGTGACTTTAAAGAATAGTTACTTTTGTTTGAATTATGTTACTCGGAATTAAAATTTATTTGCCCATTATTTTTTGAGTTTTGTGCTATGATACCGAATAAATGCGACTATTAGTACTGTGTCAAACCGAAGTAAAAAAAATATAACGTGAATAATAAGGTGGGGGTGCTGCTGAAAGCTACATGAGAGTCAGAGTTATAAGTTATAACTGTAAGACAGTTCTGATCTACACATAGGCTACTAATTAACGGGATAACTCGCATATGTATGTCAACCTCAGCCACTCATGACGAGGCCACGTCGGAACACTCATCCCTGGTGCAGCCAGCCGGTATTGAACCAAATCAGGCACGCTATTGCATAACCGAACAGACTCGCAGGGTGGTTCGGGTATTTGTACGGGAGGTTGGTTTGTGTATTTATNCATCGAGTGCAAATCATACCTAGTTTTTACCCATATTATGACAGTGATCTGGTGGTAACTTAACATGCGGTATTACCAGAATTTCCAAGTACTCATCTCTGCCACGCAGAATTATCCTAGGAAGAAACACAAAACTTCGTTCAATAAATTTAATACATCCGTAGAAAAAACAAACATGATTACCATAAAGAAAAATGTTTATGAGCGCGTGGGAGGAAAATTTACGCAATGCGCGTTTACTAAATCCTACGGTTATAGGGAAGGTAATGTAGAAACACCGAGAAGGCTAACACTACAGAGCATATTTTACTAAGTTCGTGAAAAGAAATTTCATAAATTTTTTTCTGAGCATTTAATTTTGATGCCATAAATTTGTAGGTATTTTCGTGGTGCAATAGATGTTTTCAACGCAATATGTCTGATAAGTCGTCAGTCTCTACAGACGTTTATAAAAAATATTTTTTTTTCTGGATTGTTTGGTGTTCAACTTTCTACGTCGTCTTTCTGTTAACGGCAGTAAAAAAGATGATAGCTGCGACACAGTATCTCTCATAGCTTCTTATGCAGACATCGTATATCACTGCACGTACTAAAATATAGAAGAAATGGTTGTTTCATCTGATTACCTTCGTGCAAATGTTCATGCGGGCTATTTTTATTTTGTTCTGATAGTGTGCTATTCAGCCGTCCAGATTAAACTGTAATTTTCTATGGAAGTAATTAATACATAAGCAAAACAGAAAAACAAAAAAAAAAAAAACATGTTCGCTTGTACATCAAGTTCTAAATATTTTTGTATACGAATGATAATTCTCTTTTTTCTGGCAACACTGTTCACAAGGGATGCGGTTTTCATATGGTCTGCCAAGTCTAACTCCCTTTTCTTCTTGCTTCTTGGGCTGCTCGCACCCACGGCGCTTTCTTGCTTTTACTCTCCCCTCGTCGTTTCCCGGCCAAGGATAATAAAAATCTCCATGAGTCTTCACTCCCTTTTACGACTCCATTCACGGGCGTGCTGCGTTCCCTCTTGTGTTTCAGCTCTTACATTTGCCGCCTGTAATGTATGCACTCGCGGGCGTTAACTGCCGCCTGCGTGCGCCCAGAACAGCTGCGAGGGCTGCTGGAATAGTCCTAGGAGCCTAGGATCTCTTGGCCGGATTCTCAAATAACACCTACATCCTTCTTCAATGACGTAAGAAACGCCTGGGAAGTCTACGGCGCGCGTGGTTCCTATTTTCTTTGCCTCGCAGCCATCGCCCCGTCTCCCGGATCTAGCCCATGGCACATATCCTCGTGTAATCTCGTATAGGTTGGTTGGTAGCCGTCACCGAGGTTGGTAAAGCCTGTTCACGTCGAAAGTGAACAGGGGCTGCTATTCTAAGACGACGAAATGAGCTAAAGAAAGGTTGCGGGCGATGGGCGGATTACATGCTGAACTAACCTTCAATATGTCTATTAAGCGGCTCAAGTCCCCAGGGGCGGTTATGCGAGAATTTTAATGTTCCTCGCTTGATTCATAAAAATATTTAGCCTGCTTCCGAATTACTTCTTGCAGCATTTATTGTTTATGTAAGAGTTAAATATTTATCTTAATTATTTATTATGAAATACTTAAATACATAACACAGCGACTGATAAATCGTAACCCAACTACTGCAATTTCACACATTTCAGTTACTTCGTTATATTTTATAAGAATGTACCAAAAAATATAATTTATTGTTCCCAAAAGTTTTATAGTATTTTTCCGTATGTAATATGCCTATCAAATTTTTTAACTTAAATTTATATCTGCATACTTCATCAGCTAAGGACTAAACTAATAAAACCAGATTTTTTTTTTTTTTTTTTTTTACATTTTGACTACTTTTCTGTACACTACATTTTTTCACTTCTGGTTATTTTTTATTTATTTACAAATTAAGGACTAAAATTATTGAGTTTATGAAAAAGGGGTTTTGGTTACAAATATTATACAGTGATATTGTGATACACAATGCAACTCTTGCTAAACTACCAGAAGATAAATAAATTATCAATATCAACTGACATGACAGCATCAAAATAGCTTTGGAATCGTTTCTGTTCTCGTAGCTGTAATTTAATTTTTCAATATAAATACAATGCATTCGAATTTCGCGCTAAATCCCCTTAAGTTTTAGTCGCCGTATTTACAAAACCCACATTATTATTGCAATAATTCCCCTGTAATAACGAGTCTCTTCAGTACTCCCAACTACCGATCACTGTAATCGATATTCTAAGACTTAAAAGAAGGATTCTTGGCTTTTGAAATATGCAATTATTCCATATAAATGTATTGGAGCCTGTGATGTCATACCAACAAAATGGCCTGGTGAGATTACTCGGTATATATTTGTTACTCTACAAGATAACAGACTGCTACGCTTCCTAGTGAAGGATGCTAGAAACAAAACAGCTGTTTGGCGGTGTAGCCAACCTATGAATCGCGAATTTGTTATTATGAAGTCGTCTGCCTTCGACGTCCCTTCTTAGTGGTTTGTTGGTTAACGTGGTAGTGTTTACACCTGATATACTTTACTTACTCTGTGATGTGGTCTACAATCATATTTATGTCGGCTTTGGCTTTTAACAGGATCTTATGGTGATTATTTTACAGATTATTATAATGTGTTATATTGGACATAACATAGCACACATATTATATATAAATATTTTCTGTGACTGTGTTTAACGCTGCTAAAACAGGTAGAAAAAAATCTGTATAGACTATATTCAATCTTTCGTTATTAATGCGAACCCAATGGTTAGAACAGATGTATATACAGTACAGCTGTTGTCGAAATAAATATGCTGTGTTCTTCTGTGTTATCTTCGTTGTTTCGTTCATTTTCTTTGCAATTTTCTGTATGCACAATTCTCATTTGTTGATAGGTTACTCATTCTTGCATTCATATGTCGTTTTTATTGTAATAACTGACTGGATTCCTCCTACAGACAATTTGGCATATTACCTGCATATTAGCCGGCAAAAACAGTCAACACTAACTATTTTTATTTTATAATTTTTATGACAATTTATGAAATGTTGTTGGCCTGATATATTTACAACAAAGTTTTAATGCGGCGTTCGTCTAAATTAATAGTTCATTTGATCACTTACCCCCACTGCAGTAGCGGAGGTTCCTGGGTTCGCGCCTCGGTCCCTCCATGGCAGATTTTCGGTTCAAATGTTGGCCAGCATTTGAATTAAAGATTTGACATTGAGGCGGTCTTAATAAAAAAAAATTTATTAATGAGTTAATATATACCCCCACTACAGCAATCATTCGAAAATTACAGGTATTTGACTTGTGACCAGTGGCGTGTGGTGAACTGTTGCAAGGTAAGCTGGCGTTAGATCTGTGCTGTACCCTGTTACTAGCTAGTTTGCACTTCCATAACTATAACGTAACTCGGCAGCTGACGCCATAGCATGCGTGTAATGGGTTCCTTGCTGCTCGCTTGTAAGTGTTCGGAATGCATTCAGTTTTCCTAGGCTGCATGGTGGTCACTAGCTCCTGCTGCGTGCACCGAGAATTACAGCAGTGAGCAAGTACCAGCTTACCTTGCAACACTGCACGACACGCCACTACTTGTGATTGTTATCTCCACGTTCTTTATAGTGAGTTTGATGCGTCAATTTAAACTGTAAACACTTGCCAGCCATTTTCCAAAATACCAAGAGTTTTTCAATATATTTTAATTTCAATATTGTTCTCGGATGGAGGCGATGGCTCTGTTTTGTTTCCAGAGATGCGCTATGCTCACGGAAGTGACGTCATTTGGAGTGCTCTNGAATTACAGCAGTGAGCGAGTACCAGCTTACCTTGCAACACTTCACCACACGCCACTACTTGTGATTGTTATCTCCACGTTCTTTATAGTGAGTTTGATGCGTCAATTTAAAATGTAAACACTTGCCAGCCATTTTCCAAAATATGTTTGAAGAGATATTAAGACCTCAATACCAAGAGTTTTTCAATATATTTTAATTTCAATATTGTTCTGGGATGGAGGCGATGGCTCTGTTTTGTTTCCAGAGATGCGCTATGCTCACGGAAGTGACGTCATTTGGAGTGCTCTNCGGATGGAGGCGATGGCTCTGTTTTGTTTCCAGAGATGCGCTATGCTCACGGAAGTGACGTCATTTGGAGTGCTCTTGAGCAGTCTGGATTCTTGGTGAAGTATTGTGATGATGGGTTGGGCTTACCGGCAAAACTCCATGCCCGAACTTGGTAACACGATTGTGGACCGCGAGTTTCTGATTCGAATCTCGGGTTAGACTTGGCTAACTATGCCGTTTTGCTGATGTGAGTTTAGGTCACTATAAAGGATAAACAGTTTTTGATTAGTCCCCCCCCCTCCCCCACAAGCGGGAAATTTAAAAGGTAACAATAAAAAATTGCTGAGTGTTTTGTGAAGGGGTTTTCTTCATGCGGAAACTTAAGCGCTCGGCTAGACATCGTATTTACACCTGCGATGAGGACATCTGATAACGTTATGTTTTTCCACTGGACTAATTTGAGACTTTTGTTGTGTGTTTTTCTGCAGCAAGGCGTTTCGATTGCGAGAAACTACAATAATTTTTTTTAACTTGTACGTTAATTGTTACTTTCATTTGTCGTTTGCTACAGCATAGTCATATCATCGCTAGACCTTAGGGCAAAATAAATGTACAAGCGTACCAACAATGCTGAGGGCTTTTATCAAAATGGAGATGGGCATAAGGTAAAGCAGCCCCACCTCTGACATCAGTATTTTTTGTTTCAACAAAATTTGCCGAAATCCTAAAACTAAAGCTACCAGCTGATTTTTAAAATATTGTTTAAATCAATGCCCTCGTACAGAGNAATTTGCCGAAATCCTAAAACTAAAGCTACCAGCTGATTTTTAAAATATTGTTTAAATCAATGCCCTCGTACAGAGCTTGTTTTTAGCGGGCGTCTCAAGTAAGTTACAATTCTTGTGACTAATCTTAAATGGACTACCCCTACACTCCGATAAAATAGCGAAATAAATTTAGCCTGCATTTTGATGATTTACAATGATGGCATAAATTTGTCCAAAGTTTACAACCAAGCTCTACAGATGTAAACGAGCTTTCTTAGACCCCGACTTTAGGGAGACACGAGGGCTCGAGCCCCCTAAGGAATTTTCTCTTGGAGAACTCTCAGAGAAAAAAAACCACAAAATGTTTTTATCTTAGTTGCGGCAGTTTTTGATCAGTAGCACGTTGACTTCGTTGTTATCTGTCACTCCCTCCAGCCCTTTGTCACCCGCATAGGACTTCCGGGGTTCTGCGCAACGAATAGTCATTTCCACCCTCCCGTCTCGCGCCCCCCAGAAAAATATAAAAGTCGGTGCCTGTGTGTGCTGTCAAATGCTTAGGGTATAACGTGTTCCTTTTGCTTCCTTCTCTTTAACCTTTAGACTACGTAAGCATTGCTATCAGACACCGTCCCCAAGCTAACCACCCTATAAAATATACCGAGGATGCATCTGGAAGTGTTTATAACTGCTGTTAACATCGGCGTGAGACTCGATGCGTCAGTTTTGGAAGTCAGATAGTAGCACCTGTAAACTCATGTCTGCACTTGCCGATGTTTTATTTTCGTCGTCATGAGCCTGAGCTCTCTAGACACAGCAAGGTTCTGTGAATTACCACAGCATTATACACTGAAGTGCCAAAAAAACTGGTACACCTGCCTAATATAGTGTAGCCCCTCCCCCCAACCCGCAGAAGTGCCACAAGACGACGTGGCATGGACTCGACTAATGTCTGAAGGTATGCAGGAGGCAATTCACACCATGAATCCTGCAGGGCAGTCCACAAATCCAATCTGCGCCAATTTGAGAAAGGGTTGCACGTCTGTCACGTTTAATGATTCTCGTCAGTCGTCGTTTGTCCCGTTCTTTCACGATCTTTTTCCGGCCGCAGCGATGTCGAAGATGTGATGTTTTACCGGATTCCCGATATTCACGGTACACTCGTGAAATGGTCGTATGCGAACATCCAAATGTTATCGCTACCTCGGAGATTATATGTCCCATCTCTCGTGCGCCGACTATAACACCACGTTCAAACTCACTTAAATCTTGATAACCTGCCATTGTAGCAGCAGTAACTGATCTAGCTGCATACCTCATCGCGTTACTCTGATTGGTTCAACACCTTTGTTATTTGCATACGCACGCCTATACCAGTTTTTTTGACTCTTCAGTGTAATACCGCGAGATCTCGTAACGGTGTCATCACAATACCTATTTTTCGTCGTGCTTGGTTGGACGATTAAGAAGAGCACCGTAACTTAATGTNCTTGGTTGGACGATTAAGAAGAGCACCGTAACTTAATGTTACGCTGCTTTTTAAACAAAAACAATACTTTGTATTATTTTAATTATCTGTTATGCTGATATGAGAATTAGAGCCAAGGATTTTAAATCTACGAAGCGAACCCACGACCTATCTATCACTCATAATTTGGTGTCCCTACCCACTACGCTGAAGGGACTTGACGTGTTTATTTTTGTCAATATCTTCATCGTCTTGTAAGAGCTATGTCACCGCCAGTTGAAAGTTATTAAATGATAAAAGCGCAATTTTGATATAGAAATCAAAGGGTAGTACGTTTAAGTTAGGTGCATGGGAATTAATGTAAGGAACATAAAAAAAAATTAAAAATTAAATTTTTGTAGGAAAATGCTTTAATGAAAATATTTTTTTTAAAAAAGTAAATGTGTAAGTAACCTATAATATTTCTTACGATACTAAGTCCTAGAATCAAAGTTAATATTATCACGCATTCTTAACGCACACCACATATTTATTTACCAATACGCTATATAAACGTGATGTTACCGCAAGAAATCGTACGGCGTATGCTATTTACTTTGCAGCTGCAATGTAATTGNTACGCTATATAAACGTGATGTTACCGCAAGAAATCGTACGGCGTATGCTATTTACTTTGCAGCTGCAATGTAATTGTTTTGCGCGGTTGTAACTGTGACAAAACATTTAATGCATATTGTTTTTTTTTTCTTAAATTTATATGAAGTCAATTTAAAGTAAACAACGTAAAATCAATGAGTAAAATGAGTTAACATTTATCAAATGCTTATATCAGAAAAGGTTTACATTGAGATTAATAAATAAAAGTGGTAGAGGTAAAAGTAAATATTAACAAAAACGTGCGTTTTACCTTATTAATATAGCCAAACATTAATATAGCCGAGGACTGATATAATTCTCGTATCGGCGATCGGCACGCCCAGCTATAGAAACATGTTGTAGGATGGTCTTGAAGGCCCGAACAGAGCCCTTTTGAGGTGTTACGGTGCGTTTTATAGGGATTTCATGACGTAATGCTGTCCCGATTTCACACGACATCGAGAGAAGAATGGCTGGCATCTTGTTTGCGGGAATCCCCGGTACGTAAAATCAAGAACAAAATTAGAACTACTTAATATANAGAATAATTGGAGCAAATTATTTCAAATTATAATTAAATTCATCAGAGTTCATGGCAAATGCATATTTTCACCACGATTAAATTCGTATTAATAAATTTAATATTAATTTGAGCGAAATTTTATAACGGCAGTTTAAAAAAAATAAAATTCAAATAAAATCAAAATTATTTTTTTTGAAAACAGGGTTTTACATAATAAACCTTTGTCAATTGTATAACAATATTTTTTTCTTATTTACCGATTTTGTATTTTTTATACGTTATTATTAGAAAAACAGTCAACAATTCTTTTTCTAAAACTATACATTGTATCAACTATTTCTGTGTGATGATTTCGTTAATATACTGTATATAGCCAATAATATAAACCCTATCGAAATATATAAAGTAGTTAAAATTAATTCTTGATTTTGTGTTTTGGTAATTTGCGCTCGTGTACACCTTCATATTCNGAAATATATAAAGTAGTTAAAATTAATTCTTGATTTTGTGTTTTGGTAATTTGCGCTCGTGTACACCTTCATATTCTTGGCTAATCTGGGTTTCAAAAGGCCCGTATACGCTGAATAACAACGTCGGGTGGCCTTTTGCTGATGGGATTCTGAAGTCAAATACGTTATTTATTTTTGAGTTCTTATTTAATTTCCTACAGCTATTTGAGATAATTATCTCGCGTACATTACTACTGGCTTTCAAATTTAGTCGTAGCGCAGTTATAGATTCCAGTTAAATTTTTTTTTGCAACAAATTTTTTTTTTGCGTAATAACGTGAAAGCTTACTTGCGCGTATCTCCCCGAATAAATAACGAACACGTATTGGAAAAAGCTTTGCAGTAGAAACAATTGCGCCATACGTTTCTGCGAGACATCAAAGAATTACGAAAGGTAACTAACTTATTTGGAATAACTCGTATACCAGCCATGGAAGTACACAGACTATGTTTTACAAAAAAAAAAAAATGTACATCAGAAGGGTACGTACGGAGCGCTTTCTTCTAGACATAAATTTTAAATGAATTTTCTTCACAAAACAGAAGATGTGATTTCTACGACGTCTTTGAAACAAGAACCTTTTTAAATTCCAAGTAAAATGTCAACATCAAAGTGNTCTTTGAAACAAGAACCTTTTTAAATTCCAAGTAAAATGTCAACATCAAAGTGAGGCCCAATTTTTTTCCTCCTGCCATCAAAGGAGTACATTTTCTTCTCGGCAAAAATGATAAAAACATAGCAAAGTGTTTGCAGAGCGTCGTACTTCCTTTGAAACCGTTCTTGGGCGGGTGAAGTGATTCTGGGAATTACGCACTCAGAAAATAAACGTATATGAAAACCCGAAACACGTAACATGATGAAAAGTTTNACTCTCTCTGTAGGAATACGTAAAGAATTGCATTCGAATCACGACGTTCTAGTTTAAAATTCTGGACGAGACGTGGTTCTACCTTTTCTTTCATACATATGTTAAGGTTCATTTATAATGTAAGCTAAGCGGCATAAGCAGAGTCGTTAATTCATTATTTAAACCTAATATATATATATATATATATATGAATTCTCTCAAATATATTCTTGTTCAAGTCGAATCGTATTTTAATATTTAAATACAAGGGATAAGGAGTATATTTAGGCAACCTATGGCATAAAAAAAGAGAACATTGCACTGGTTCAGTTTAAAGTTTAAACGGTATTTCATACTTGTTTTGCATTTCAGCAAATTCAACACAGCACCCCATTCAAAGAATTCCTAGTCCATTTAAAGATATCATACTTCTGACATTAAGTTTCTCTGTATGGATCACAGCGGGGAGCTACACATCTTTCATTATGATTCACTTACTATATTTGGTGATGCGGTTATCATATGCGACTGATTTTTAAGTTTATTTGTTCTACCCCAAACGGATGCACTTGCGATGTTTATTCCTGTGGTATTTCTGTAGACATTACAGGCATTTATTAGTAGTTTATATGTATGTTCCCCTACTACTCTCCCATTCGGTTAAAATNATTTCTGTAGACATTACAGGCATTTATTAGTAGTTTATATGTATGTTCCCCTACTACTCTCCCATTCGGTTAAAATGTCCGTTAGCAATAGGAGTAGGAGACACGAAGGACAATACATTTCTTGAATCTGATCAAAAACACAAATCTGCATACAAGAATGCGGTTTCTCAGCTATAGGCGTTCACGGGTATCTGGCCGCTTTTGATATCAACCTTTGAAAAATATCACTGATCCTACCTGTATATGTTTCAACGGGCGCACTGAGTGCCATGCGCTCAATAACATCGGTTACGAGGGAGAAAAATAGTTCCATGTCACAACGTTGAATTAAACGTGTTAAGTAACCATTCGTGAATACGGAAATAATTTATTTCACTTTCTATTTTTAATGCAATTATTTTTCTAATAATTTCTTATACTTTTCTAATAATTTCACGGTTTCACTTGACTGGCGCATGAATAAAGTGATCAGGCCCATGGAAGTGCTGTTAATTTTACATATGGCGGAAGAACACACAATGTGCATACAAGTAGATCCTAAGCAGGGCTTTCAAAAGTGCTTATTTTACCGTGAACAGGCGATGGTGACTAATTTGTTTGCAGGAGACGATGTGCTTCGGTGAAAGATATTGCCGAGAAATGCTATGCATCTGTGCTCAATAGCTGAACCTACTGGTGGTTAGATATTCAGTCAATAAGTGTACCTATAGTTAACCTTCTGCCATAATTTGTTGGAGTCCCAACCTACAATTTTAAACACGCAGGTTTCTGGATTCGAGCACAGAGTAAGTCAAGATGTGCGTGCGTTTTTGGGTGTAAATTTTATGTTAAATTTAGAATGTAATTTATTATATTCTCCTTACCAAATTAGCCAACCTGCATAAAGTGGTAATGATCGGGACACGATACCTAATTTTTTCACTTTTCTTTACGAACGGCATACATATCTTTATACCCACACGTTATCAGACGTGCAAAAAGACCATTTTAAAAGGCAGTCAAAATAATTCATAACTGCTAGGTAGTTCGTAGCTGGAAGGGTTGCTTTTGATAATTAAAAAAAAATTCAAATGTGGAGCTTTTATGTTTTTGCTATGTGTGTATTAGTTTCTGAGTGCTGCTTTCATATGGAAAATAAGGACTATAAATACCCTGTGCGATGACCATTTGTGTTAATCATTATTACGTAAGTAGGGATTAAAAATGTGATGATATAAGAGAAAAANACCCTGTGCGATGACCATTTGTGTTAATCATTATTACGTAAGTAGGGATTAAAAATGTGATGATATAAGAGAAAAATGGTAATTGTTTGTTTACAAATTTTAATTTGATACTTATGCTGGTAAATATTACGATTACTTTGCAATGTNGAAAAATGGTAATTGTTTGTTTACAAATTTTAATTTGATACTTATGCTGGTAAATATTACGATTACTTTGCAATGTTTACAACTGACAGTAAAATATTGCTTATTTATTTTCATTGTAAAATATGGTAGACATTTTATCACAAATTTATTATAGTAAATAGAGACTAATTTTTTGAAATTTTAATTAATTGAATGTTTTAATGCCACAGGTAGAGTGATTAATGCTATTTTATTTTAGGTGTTTTCTCCTTGTCAAACTAGTGCCTTGCATAATGTTAATTTTATAGCCCTAAGAGATATTTAATTTTAAACTGTTTGTAGATAAGATTCATTCATCAGGATGTGATTTATTCTTTGATTTTATTAAGGAAGAAGGAGGGCTGCATATGTAAGCCCAGGGACTCTCTCTTCAGACATGACAGTGGTCAGACTGTTAAATTTTGTCTGTCTTTAAAAATTGAATTGAATTTCCTTTATCGCCCCCGCCTATAATGAGGGCAGGGCGATGGAGGAAAGCCATCTCAAGTTATTTAAATAACCGTAGGCGTTAGAAGCAGCCTAAAAGCGCTAGTTTATCTATTTTTGGTGTCTTCAAGAAAGAAGAGGACGTCTGAGGGCAGCGCACATTAAGATGGTTGTAATACGTTTTATACTTTAACTGTATATCTGTACGAGCAAGCGTTGCATTAATATTTAATTTGCTTGTGATAATTAAAAATGAAGGACTTTTACCGAAGAAAAACTATATTTCTATTTAATTTACCCAGTGGTATGAGAGGAGTCTACTATTGTCCAAGCTAGCTGGAAATAAATTAATCTTAACCTAATTTTGTCTCAAGCACTGTAAAATGAATTATTTGAGAAATTTTGCTCCAAGAATTATTTAATCATCAGAACGTAAAATTTGTCTTTTACTTAATTGGTTTCGTGAACTATCGTTCTCAGGGAAAAGAGATATATATTTTTAATTTTATGTTTTTTTATTGCTCTGAGTAAATCTTAATCACAAGAATTTCATTCATAATAATTTTTAGAAATATTATCAATTAATGATGGATTCTGATTTTCTATGTGCCCAGAGTTGTGATACAATGTGTCAAAATTTTCTTTTATTCTCAACATGGTAATAAATGTATTTTGGCTAAACCAGGTATATGTGTGTTCTGCATGTAGATTTTGAATTTCTGTGCAATTTTAAAGTGCATATGTAGGCTTGTCTATTGCTGTGTTTGTCACAGCCTTTTTTCCCAGATGCTCCCAAGACAAAGCAAATGTTTCAGTACTTACCTATGGTAAAGTATTTTAAATGCCAGTCAATTTCTTTTAATTACAGGGGTTTTGTGTGTCCATATCATATTGACAAATTGCTAATCAGTTACACGTAATTTGCTCTACACGTAATTTTCAATAAACATTGCTCCTCCAAAGAGAAAGTTCAGAACCCCGTATGAAACAGTTTCCCTATTACGTATGTACGCTCATTTACACACAAGCCATAATTTAAAAAACACCAATTTAACACACAACAAGCTAACTGCTACTCCACAAAGAGTGGTGCATAACGTGTAGGCCAAACTATAAAAAAAGACATAACATACTACTCAACAAAAAAAGTAAACCTCAATATAATAGTTACGAAGCTTGCGCTTTTGTTTGACCACTGAATAGTTCGAAAAACAAACATTATTTGAATGACATATCTTCAACTGAATCGATAGCAGACGCTCCTAATTAATTATTACAGTTAACCTTAAATAAAATATCTCAATAACAGCGATTTTTAAACGGTTCCACAAGAAGTTAACGCTGTGCTTATTTTTTTCGAAAAGTTGTTTATTAGATGTTAAATTACTCTATTAAATAAGCCAATTTGTATATATATATTTAAATATTCTAAAACTTTTTTTTTGTAATTTTAACTTATTTCGAAGAAAAGATAGATTATAAAGATATGAAACAATAAATTTAAAGTTGCTAGTACTTACAAAACATTCTTCACTTCTTGTTTTCCTTACCTGTATATCTAACGAATTAATAATTTATATTATTAACCATAGAGCTAAGCACGACATTATATTTAATTACACATTTTTACCTTGAAATTAAATATATAAGCTAATGAGTTAAGGCAAATTCAAATTTAAATTTATCTACAAATTTGCTCCACGCGTTTTTTTAAGGAAACAAAGCTTCGTGCCTGTCGCATTATACAGAGTATTTTATTGCTCTAGTATTTCTAGTTTCTCAAGTATTTTTTATTAGCTTCAAGGAATGTCCGACTAGGTGAATAGGCCTTGATGGCTGTTTTCGGTCTTGCGTCATTGGAATTATTCTAACAGGTAGACGTAAAATGTTGTAATAATAAACAGTAAATGGGATTCATGTATTCTCTTGGTGATGTTTCTTGAGTAAATAACCCTAATTTTTACTCTGAAATGTATGTTCCCATTAAGAAAAATTTGATACAAAACATACTATGTCCTTTTGTTGCTAATATTAGTCACTTTATTTTTTCGTAAGTATAAAGTTGTACTTCCATGCTTGCGTATCTTAAAAAATTAAAATAAAATATTTATTTTTGGTTTTAACTGTGTAGCTACAGCAATTTTACACTGAATATATTTAGAGGCCATTATTTCGCCAGAGATATATTTTCTTTACGTTTCCAAAAACATTTTAAATAATTTTTTTTTCAAATGTTACATTTAATAGGCCATACACACGTAAATTTACAATAAGCTTCATCTCACCATGCCGCATGGGAGCAGCACCTACATATAGTCTCAAAAAAAAAAAAAGCTGTCCTGCAATGTCTTTTATTCGAAAATTTTTGAAACCAACCTTTGATAAATGTTACTGTCTCTACGTGCATATAGTATTTTAACGAGCACATTGCCTGTCGTGCGCCCAGTAAAGGTGCTAATACCTGAGACAAAGTAGCTCCATATTTAAACGTTGAATTAAAAGAGTTATGTAAATATTTGTAAATACTTATATAATGTATTTTGCTTTCTGCTGTTTTAATGCATATTAAGTGTAAAAATGAGGGGGGATTTGTAAAATATTAAATTTTCTACTAATTTAACAGTTTCACTTGACCGGCGCAAGAATAAAGTGATGAGGCCCATCGCAATGATTATTAATTTACTTACAGTGGAAGCATACACAATGTGTACACAAGTAGATCTTCAGCGCCGTTTTAAAAAATACTCAGTTTACCGTGAACAATATTCAATATATTTGCATTAGTCCAAACCACGTGATTTTGACAGTTCCGTTGGCAGAAAATAAAACCTCCAGTGCTGGAACTCAGGAATTAAGCTTGGTTCGCAATCAAAAGCTTAAAAATAACCACAGGTCATAGGTCGAGTGCACAAAGATTGACTGCCATGTTTTCTAACCTATTGACTCACAACTGCGCATAACAGGTCGTGTGCATGAGAGTTCCTGACAGTGCACAAAGGAAATGGTTGTATTTAATTCCTTACACAGGTGCATGGGATGACAGCCGATCAGAGCTGGTATAAAATTTCCCAGAAGTAGTTTATTTGGAATGGAGGAACAGCTATGCTGCAGAAACGAAGAAAGGTTGCAGGATATAAATATAGAGGAAAGAACCGGTGACTATTTAGCAAAACAAATTTTAAAATGTTAATTACAATTTTAGAGGAAAGAAAAAATTATATATATATATTTTTTAAAACACCGTAAATTTTCAGCACAATTTCACAATCTGTTGTGAATATCCATTATTTACCAACACTGCCAACTGTTGTCATACTCGTAGCAAAATATAATTTGCTAAAAATAATACATTAGTATTCAATTGTGAATCAATTTCGCACAAGAATGCAGGTAGTTTTAGGGTTGCCATATGTCCGGTTTTCCCGGACATATCCTCTTCTTTTTTTAGGGTTAGAATTGCTGCGCGGGTGTAATTTTTAAATTTGGCGAAATGTCGGTGTTTTCTGGCCGGATGCAATTAATCAGCTATAGTAAATCATGACGTTTAAATTTTTGATGCGTGACTACACATCTTGAGCCTATAGCGAGCGTCTTCGGTTTCCAAACTAACGATTTGTTGCATGTTATGCGTGTGCGTTACGAGATTCCCCCCCCCCCCCNAAATTTTCTGTTGAGTTACGCAAGTATTCTTGTTGTAGAATAAGTAGAGATGATGTTGAAGGTGAATGCAGGACATGTAAGCAGGTGCGTTCGTTTCTGTGGCAAATAAAGGATGACTCGACCAACAAGCACTCGTGGATTATGATTCATTTATGATAAATGTATAATTTTGTGAACACTTACTTTTTTTAACCTGTTCAGTTGTTTGTGATATAATTATATTATATTGAAAGTTAAAAACGCTGTTACTACCTCAGTTCCATTTGTATAATAAGGGTCTTTAACAATAAGGGTCTTAAAAATAACACTCAGCGTACCTATCTATGGTTATATGTATGTAGACGTTGGTAAATGTGTCTTCTTTTTGCTCTTAAAAATATGGCAACCCTAGGTCGTGTGAATGCTGTACTGTTGAAGTGAAGGCTGTTCACAGTTATTTGAGCACTTTTGGAATCAACCTTTGAAAAATGTCACTGTCCCTACCTGCATTTAATTTCACGTGCACGTTGACTGATATGTGGCCAGTAAATTTGGTAACGGCTCAGAGAAAGTAGCTACATATCTTAGCGATGAATTAAAATATGATAGTTAAGTAAACATTTGTGAATACAGAAGTTATTTGTTTTGTTCCCATTTTTTAATGATTATGAGTGTATGAGTTAGCAAATTAGTTGATTCTCATAATTTGACAGCTTCACTTGCCGACGTGTGAATAATGTGATGAGGCTCATGGCAATGTTAATTTTACACATGGTGTAAGAATACACCATGTGTAAACAATTATATCTTCAGCAGGGTTTTCAAAAATTCTCATTCTACCGTGAACAGCCCTTATGTCCTATTCTCTGCGCTTATGTTTTATTGATTGTGAAGCAACCCTTAAGGCGCGGCCGGCGCGTGTTTTGGCCCCGTGGCGCGAGCATAGGCTAAAGATGAGGTAGACCGAATGATTATTCGTCTTCTGCGCGTGTATCCAACATTGACCTACCCCAAATGAACACAACTGTCAAAGTCACATGGTCAGCAATGATGAACGTGTTTGTTCGCATTTTAATTTTTAAATGACAAGCACTATTATATGAATAAAATACTTTTACCAATTTTAATTTAATCACGCAGCATTACAAATTGGTCAGAGGAAAGGAAGCATAAAAACATCTCAAAGCACTTGTTTAGTAATCACTGTTCTAACCTCAAATCTGTTCCACGCCATTTTTGCTAGTGTTGACAGAAAAGCACTTCAATGTTGGGACACGGGAACTTGTGCGCAGCCAGCGAGATCGGTCTACCTCATATTTAGTTTATGTGCGCGAGCATAGGTTTAGCGATGGAGAAGGGGGGGGGGGTGTCAGTAAATCTCTCCTCCACCCCCAAATTAAAATAAAATATTTGAGAGTAAAATTTGTAATTAAAATTATAACTTATATATTTTTTAATATAAAAAATGGGTGATCGCCCTGAACATGACGGATATTTATAGCATTTTGTGGTTCCATATATGCATATTAGCCTATTGATTGCAAATAATTTTTTGAACTGAACATATGTAAACTGATATCTTTAGTTTTTTCACATATGAGAAATTTGCAATTTCCCTGGAACACGGAGGTTTATAGCATTTTGTAGTTCCTTCTCTGTCTATTAGCCCATTGATCGTAAATAATAGTTTGAACTAATAATTATTAATATTACAGCCTTCATATAAATTTGAAAACGATCCCCTCCCCTGAAGTAAATTCCTGGCCACGCCCCTGGGCGCGAGTATACGTGAGGCCCGCCTACGAGAGGCTGGCCGGCTGACGTGCCAAGCGCCGAGCTAAACGAACAGACAATAAGGAAGGTGTCGGCACTCCGGCTGGAAGCCTCTCTTTCTCTCTTTCGCCGCGTCCCGTGATTATCTCGTCCCGTTAAACTGGATGCAAATTCCGCAGTCTCGCCCTCCTCGTCGCCAAAGATTCGTACCGCCCCTCCCACCAAACCTACCCCACCACCTTCCTTCACTCCCACGTCGCGAGTCTTTGTGTTTCAATCTGCTGATTATTTCCGTCTCCCTCGCACGCCCTCTCGTGTTTTTTAATCTTCGCCTCCCACCTGGACGCGCCCGGGCACCTCTCCACAATGACGCCGCGATCTTCCTCTCCTTTACTTTCGCCGGGATGAAAAAAAAAAAAAAACAAATTGCGATCCCCCTTTGTGTTCCGCGGGGGTTCTTCAAACGTGGCCGACTTCAAAGCTACCCTGTCTGGCTTGACAATCAACCTGAGACCGCCCGGCATGGCGGGGGTGTCTGAGGACGCGCGGGATGGATCGCACAGAGTCCAAGAGGCACTTGAAAGTTATTTCAATTTTTTATTCTTTTTGTATTTAGTTCTTGGGTATCGGCAGACGGACGAGAGTATGGGGGGTAAGTGCCGTCGACCACGCGGATCAAAGGGAATGTTTAACAACGATTTGAAACGGGACCAGCAGTCCCAACGGTGACGGCCAAGTAATTTAGTCTCGTTTGCGGCGGCGTCTTTGAATGTCGGAGAGAGATCAGGGATGTTGAGGGGTTGGGCCCACTGCCGCCCCGGCACAACTCTGCACTGCAGACATTCGTGCGTCGCGTTTCGATTGCATAGACGGGTTATTTTTTTTTCTTCCGGTTAGTTCGAGTTTTACGTTGTGCGCGTCTCCAGACCACGTGAAAGTGACCCAGTACCCGAACAATAGCTGTTTATCCCCCCCCCCCTCCTCCACCCGAGTTTCAATTACAAAATAAAAGTAAAATTTGAATGGAACCACTACGTTACAAATATTAAACGTAACGAGAGAATTGACATCGATGCAGCATACATTGCACCCTTATGGTTGTAATCATACACTAGACCGATCTCGTTGGATGCGCACAACCAATCTCGGTGTTCCAACATTGAACTGCTTTTTTGTCAATTTCGGCTAGCGAAAACTGGGTGGATTGGTTTTGAGGTTAGAACACTGTTCAGTAAAAGAGTGCTTTGAAATGTGTTTATACTTCCTCTAAACAATTTGGAATGCAGTTAGATTAGATTAAAACTAGTGAAAGAATGTTATTCATATAAAAGTGCTTGTCTTTTGAAAATTAAGATAGGCCTTATAAACAAACACGTTAATCACTGTTGACCATGCGACTGACAGTTGTGCTCCGTTGGGGTAGGTCAATGCTGCGCAGAAGACGAATAATCGGTCTACCTCATCTATAGTCTGTGGTTGTTATAGTGGCTTTCCTTTCAGCATGTACCCAACTGCACAACATGCAGAACTCATTAAAAAGTAGTACACACACTACTGATGTCACAAAAGTACAATTTATATTGCAAATGATAGAACAAAGCACATATTTTGTAACGTTGTAAAATATATCGCTAAACTGTATTTTAATGTTAAAACGATTACTTCATAGAGTCTGTTGTTTTTCCAATATTTGAGCACATTTTCATTTTGGATGTTTTAGAAAGCACATTCTGCAAGAAAACATTCTTCAAGCAAGGCATTCACATTAATTACTATGGTATCCAACCAAATATTGGTGAAATGTCTACAAAAATATCTTAAGGTGCGGTTACAAGGCGACAGTTGTGTTTGTTGACCGCGTGGGGCGCTGCCTGTTTCTTTCGCCGTGGTCTGCCACAACGCGTGCCATGTGCTTGCGCACGCTCCTCCTCTATTTGCAAGGCGAAGGGAAATAGGCGTGCAGTGGCTAGCATTTGACAGTTTACACCTCCCGATCCTGTTTTTATTTTTTGGAATTCGAACCCAGGTCCTCCCGAATACGAGTTCAAATACAGTATTTGTCACTGCGCCACCTCGCATGGTAAACGTATAATACATAAACCTTTGTTATTTCTTGTAAGTAAATTGATTATGTAAAACGTTTTTTAAAGACATTGCACACACACTTTTTTTTCACCTAACATGGTACATCCTAAAAATTAGTATGATTTCCCCGGGGAATGATTTTCATATATGATATTTTATTGCCATATGTTAATGGCTTCACGAAAACTGTAAAAGGTCGATGTGTATAGCTATCTACTTCATTCTGTTTGTAAGCACTACCACGTAATAATGGTATTAGTAATTTTTACATAATTTTTTTACGTGAAAAGCATATAGACTAGTTGTGTTTCCTGTGAAAAACAATAACAGTATAGTATTAGATACACCATATAATTCTGTTGTTTCAGAAGTAATGATGTCGGATATGCATTCTTCAGAAGAAACTTCACAGCAATCATTGGGTTAGAAACAAAAGTGTTGTTAATGTATTAACGAGTAACTCAATGAGAGTAAGTTACGTCGTCATGAAAGGTATTGTCGCAGTAAACCTACTCGCCATCTACATTGCAGTTTGAAATGTCAGTGTTTGTTTGATACTAGGGGTGAAGTACAGACTGAGTATAAAAGAACACCCCAACTTTGATGGTATATAATATCAAAACCAAACAACTTACAATCTTAATTGACAAATCAAATGAACCGTGGAACCGTGACGTTTGTATACCATACGTTCATAAATGTTCAATGTGACCACCATGAGCAGCCCGAACGACATCTACACGATAATCAAACTCGTTCCACGCTCTTGTCAGCATGTCCGGTGTTATGGTTTGGATGACGTTCGTATCTCTCGGTTTGAGGTGATGAGGGGGTAGTGAGCTCACATTCGACACATCAATGTGAAGGGGAAGGTCTGATGTTTCCTTTATGTTTCGAGAGATGGCACTGGGAGCGTCTGTCGTCGCACCATGATCGTGTTTTGTGTGTTAGTCCGCATCACAATGGCGACGGAACAACAGAAGGCATTCTGTGTTATTCAGTTTGCTAAATGTGAATTGGTTACGACTGTTCAACGTGGATTCCGTCGCAAATACGGAAGTAGTCCTCCCGATAGGTGGAATATCGTACGTTGGTGTCGTCAGTTCCATGACACAGTGTACCTTTGCAAAGGTAAAAGTTCCGGGGGCCATGTGTGTCCGAAGAGCATGTGCAACGGATTCAACAAGTGTTCGTTCGCTGTCCGAGAAAATCAACTCGATAAGCTAGCCGGGAAATGCAAATCCCTCAATCGACGGTATGGACAGTGTTGCGAAAGTGATTGCTGTACAAACCATACAGGTTACAACTTGTACAGGCTCTTACCTAAAGGGATAAAGAACTGAGACGTGATTTCTGCGCGTTCGTTCTTGCCCAGAACGAGGTAGACGATGCCTTCATATCTAAGCAGGTATTTAGGGACGAAGCTATGTTCCATACAAATGGTAAGGTGAACCGGCACAACGTGCGGGTATGGGGCCAGGAGCCTTCACATGAAACCACCGAACACGAGCGCGTTTCCCCCAAAGTGAACGTGTTTTGCGCTGTATCCAAAGACACTGTTTTCGGCCCTTTCTTTTTTCACGAGCCCACTGTTACTGGAATCCCTTATTTGGACATACTTAGAGAGTGGTTGTTTCCTCAGTTAGAAGAGGCGGTGGGGGACTTCATTTTCCAGCAGGATGGTGCGCCACCCCATTGGCACCTAGCTGTTCGCGGATACCTGAACGAGACGTTACCGCAACACTGGATTGGTTAAGGAGCAGCTGGTGACCATGGTTTGAGAAGTTGTGGGTTTACTCCTGCAACGGGTAGACCANACACTGGATTGGTTAAGGAGCAGCTGGTGACCATGGTTTGAGAAGTTGTGGGTTTACTCCTGCAACGGGTAGACCATCGCCTGAATTACAGTGCCATCATTGCAACAATAAATTTAAGCATAGTCATAGCATGCATCGTCAGTAAAGGGGTAGCTGTGTAAATAATCCTGATTGTATTAGATGTCGCTGCGCAAAATCTAGTCGTACCTTTACGAGAAATTCCACATTAGCACATCATTAAGCATTATGAACAAGTAGTGCTCAAATGGGAATAAAACCGGTATGCTGTTTCTGTGATCAAATATTTACCACATTTCGTTATGTGCGGCAACATGAAATGAGGGTATGCTCCAAGGGTCCTAAATTGAATCTATATCGTTAAAGAGTATATTTAAGAATGACAATACACTTAAGAACATGTGATTATTTGCAATTATTCCTTAACAGCAACTGNGTTAAAGAGTATATTTAAGAATGACAATACACTTAAGAACATGTGATTATTTGCAATTATTCCTTAACAGCAACTGATAATTCATATACGTCTCCAAATTCGTCGCCGCCAGCTACTTTGGAAGATAATACAAAACCTCGATACCAGTGTGTATACAGCGACAAGAAATTTACTTTACTTCACAATTTGAGAAGACTTCAAAAATTATTTGTTTGGGAAAAAATGTTAGAAATAAACATTATTGCGTTAAATGCCAGTGTGTGTTTACTGAACAAATGAAGCTTGAAAAACATTCGTTGACATGCGAACAAGATGTTGCGGTGGAAATTTTGCCAGTTTCTGGTTTTCAGTGTGGTTTTTGTCGGAAATTATTTGCTTTACGATGTAATATGTATCGTCACATGACGAGAAGTTGTTTAAAGAACTCGGAGTGTGATGTACCTCGGCGTATGTTGTATCGTCATTTCTTTACTTGGAAGTATACTTTAGTGAAACATATGGCAAAGTGTAAACAGAATTTATCAAATTTTATTTTTATTTTTTTACGAGATCTGCACATACTTGTGAGCAATATATACGTGATTTTATATTTCTGTATTATTATATATTGTCTTTGATGTTTTAAGAGTGTAATAAACATACTTGTGTAGATATTGTCGTTTGTTTTTATTTGGTATAAAGAGTTGTTTTGTTGATTTATATATATTTTTAATTATTAGTATGGTGTTACTTTTTATTTAATTGGTTACACATGGATGTTCTGGTTTTGCCGGATGGATATGCGATCACAGTCCGCCCGGTGTCCTATCCATTATAAGTTCTTGTGAGGGAATGTCTGTTGGGAATGGAGTGAGCTGTTGTCAGTGAGGGTTGAGGGTGTGGCCACCCCTCGAAGTTGGTGATAGAAAGCTATTCAAACAATTATAGATGAATAAGTATTAGTGTACGTAGCAGAATATGTACACGACTTGCGGAATGTTTTTGCTGCAGGATGTAATAATCCATACACAAATGTTTATGTCTTTATAGACATACAGTGAATGTTATTTAACGAAAATTGTTCGATTACAGAGTTTGTATTCTGACCTGAATCCCTGTTTTCTGTATGGAAAAATAAGTATTGTAAAAACCAATATTTAATTTAACATAGAAAGGTGCTTCGAATGTTATAAACCTTTGGTTTTTAGTAACTTCCTAACTTATTCATGTCGGGAAACCACGTTTTTTGTATTCATTATTTTTCTGAACATGTCATCTAATTAATTTGGAGTCATACCAGGATGTAATTTATTTTAATGTTAATATGCGAATACTTAAAAAAAATTATTTTTGTAATGTTTTTTTTTGTTTTACTCTTTTATTTACATGCTCCAATTAGGCATGTGTAAGGGATTTTACTTGTCACATTGTGTTATCGATCGCGAAGTTTCAACTATTTTGGTCCTCCACAAAGAAGGGATACACAATGTGACACTACCGATCATTGGAGTACACACCCATCCACACACATTTAAAAATAATATTTTAATTATTAATTTAAGTTTTGGGGTCGGATTCCACATTAATAGAGGAGTGTGTCTTTCGAGGTGCTATTTTCGCTGAAAGTTTCGTGCACGCTTCTCCATGGTGTATATTCCCTTACCCTGTTCGCCAGCTTACAAGCGGTAGGTGATGTGTGCTAGATGCGGAGATGGCTGAAGGAGAGAACTCGAGCAGTGCGACTGCCTTCCTCGCCCTGTGTTGGAGTTCAGTATGGTATTGGCTCTCCTAGAGGTTGGATGTGCAATAACAAGTACTTGCTCAAATGTAATTACCCTCTATGGTGTGTATATCTTTATTACGATTTACTTACCCTCGACAGGAGTTTAACCAAGGACTAACTCGGTACACACGTAATTACCCTTACTGGGATTTGAACCAAGGACTTGGTCAGTATAAATATATTTACGCTTTAGTTACCCTTGCTGGCGATTGAACCAACGTCTTTCTCAGTATAAATGTAATTATGTTTTATTATTGATGGGATTAGAAGCAAGGAATACAAACATAATTATGCATTAATTACCCTCGATGGGAAACGAACCAAGGTTTTGGTCAGTATAAATATATTAATGTTTTCCTTACCCTCGATGGGATTCGAGCAAAGGGGTAATCAAATACCAATGTATTTATGTTTTAATTATCCTCGAAGGGAATTGAATCAGGTAGTAAACCAGTATAAATGTAATTATGCTTCACTTACCTTGGCGGGAATCTAAACCAACCAAGATGGCAGATCTATAACACAAACATATTAGCGATTCATAGCTCAGTTGCATTTGAGCAGTGGTTGGGGTAGGATGTGTACTTAGTGTGTAATTATTCTCGGTATGTAATTACTCTCCATATGTGTACTTATCCATTATGCAATTACTCATTATGCAGTTAGTTACCCCTAATTACATCCAATTAACTTCGATGGGTCTCAAACTCAGGAACACCTCACCACCATCGTCAGTTGTGTTTCGGCAACCGATAGGTAAGCATGTGTATTTAGTTTGTAATTATTCTCTCGGTACATGTACTTAGTCTCTCATTAGTATCCGTATGCATCATTGTTCATTATGCAATTACTCATTATGCAATTACATATAATTATGCCTAACTGCCCTCTATGAGTTTTAACCAAGGACTGACCGCCTCCTCAACCCTCCTGGTCCAACCCTACATCCCCCTTACCTAGCACCTAACCTCTCGCTCACTAGACTTCCTCGAAAAATTTCAAAGTCCTACAAATGCCGCTTGGGGGTTTTGCCCACCGAAAAGGTACCCCTAAAAGCAAAAGGTCAATCACAGCACACCTAAGAAGGGGTGGGAGAACCCGTCAGCCAACCACAACACACCTCCCCGAGGGAGTGTCTGAGGGGTGGGGGAGTTATCAGTTTCCCAGGTTAAAAGATATTACCAATTGGGTTTCCTCTCTCCTATACCCCTTTACAGGTTAATCAAATGGCACTTATGCCACTAGTGACTCCCTAGCATGCCAGTACATACATGCTTCCACTACTAACGAACCTATGTTCATTGACATTTTTGTTTCCTCTACATACATGTCGTGAATACGTACCCACATTTCTGACGTGTATTTTATGTACAAACTATATATGTTATATTTTCTGTAGCTGATTTCATACCACCTTCTGTACTTGGGTAATTACATTGCCTTTTCAGAGCAAAAACTCCACGCAGCACATTATTAATTAATTAATATTTTTAACTTCTGGATGCAAATCATAATTGTAGGTTAATAAATAATTATATTAAACAATCTACTATAAAACAAGAAAATATTTCAAATTATAGTTAGGTGACTACATAGTATTTTCATAGGTAGGAATTCATCAATACGCATAACTGTTATAATTTCCAGTTAATAATTTACTGATATTAAGATATTAACAGTTTGTATAAATATACAAGTTACAAGTGCCAGTTCTATGAGTAGGGTCCGAGTGGGCTCCGTGTTTACTGCACTTCTACCCAATGAGATTGAGGCAATTAAGCCAGTTGTAGTGTAATATGAATCATGCATGCCGGCTCACATAGCGGCTGGTAAATCGGCTCCTACACCTGGCCTTATACAAGCTTGTAGAAAAGAAAGTACGGTAGCAAGAGTTACGTAACTTCGGCTTTGACGACCTCTATAGTGCAGGTTGCCTAAAGCGTAGGACGGTTTTAAAATGTATACTGAAATAGCAAAATTTTTTGCTGCATACTCTAATATAACATAATTTTTTTAAGATTCTTATGTGCGGGGCCACGGTAGTGTAGTGGTTAGAATTATTACCTCCCACCTAGGCTAACCGGGTTCGATCTCCGGCGGGGTTACCAGACGATGCCGCTGGTCGGCGGGTTTTCTTGGGGATCTCACATTTACCTGAATTTTTATTCCGGCGCTGCTCCATACTCACCTCATTACACCCTCGTCAGCTCTCAAAGGCCGCCCAAATCCCTTCACTCACTCCTTCTGTCCGTTTCTAATGACCTAGCTGTCGACGGGACGTTAAACCCTATCTACCTGCCTACCTAATTCCTTATGTGCATCGTAGCAGTCTTAATCAAGGCGTGGTGCATACACGAACCCCTTGAAGATAATTGGGTTTGTCACAACGAATTATTGAATAAAATACATGCCAAAAGATGAAACAACGGAAATTTTTAAGAAAAAAACATTTAAAAATAAATTGTAGACTATTACCGTTTCTACCATTATTTTCATTGATTATTAAAGGCTGTTCACTGTAAAGTGGACACATTTGAAAGCCATGCTGAAAATCTACTTGCATGCACATTCCGTATACTTCCGCCATATGTCAAATTAACCCTACCATGATTCTGCTCACATTATTCATGCGTCGATCAAGTAAAACTATGCAATTATTAGAAAAGTAAATATTTTAAAATTTCCCTAATTCATACACCCATATGCATTAAAATTATAGAAAGTAAAACAAATAACTTCAGTTTTCTAAAATGTTTTTCCTAACACGTTTAATAAAGCGTTAAAACATGGTACCACTTTCTCACTACCATTACCAACTTTGGAGGGTGTATGCCAGTCAGTGTGCTCGTTAAAATACACGCAGGTGGGGACAGTGACATTTTTCAAAAGTTTATCTCAAAAGTGCTCACTTTATCGTGAACAAACTATAGTTGTCTAATATAGTCTATTCACGGTTTCTTCACACTTTTTGAATCAAACCTTTGAGAAATTACCCCATGTATGACGTGGTTGGATGTTTTCTAGATGTGTAATGCATCATAAACATTTTATACTTGCGTTAACATAAAAATATCTTACTTTTTATTAAATTGAACTTTTCACTTACATTTTTTATAAATTTTATTTTTTTATTTATAATTAATATGAACCAAAACAGGGAGAAAATATGTGTGTTGGTAATCCCTATTGCGAAATAGTTCTTATGCAAATTATTATAACACTGAGTACGCACGATTGCGTTGCGCTATCCTGGAAGTAGAACTTTAGCAGGGCTTCAGAAAAGTTAGAAGCTACCGTGAATTGACAATAACAGTAATGTGCTTTGTCATTTATGTTGTATGTAATGGCATTTTAGTTTGGGAGTACACTTGTCGAAAACACGCGAATACCTCTAAATTTGAGTAAATGGCGACAGCGAGAGGTTACCTCGCTCATTCTAGGTAAAGAGAGCACAGGCAACCAGCATCCGGGTGAAAGTGAAACAGGGAGAAGCAGAAGAGAGATTAAGAGCGCGTGGTTAGTTGAAGCGAGCGGGGAGAGGGTTATGGTAAAGAGAGGAAGATGTTGGGGGCGGGGGAGGAGGGAACTAAGGTGTGGTAACGTCTGAGCGAAGGAATCAAAGGGAAGTCCTACAGTCGCCGCCGCACGCTCCTCAAAGTCTTTTTGATTGTTTGCAACCTCGAGACACAAAAGACTCGACTTTGTCACCGCTGAATTAGGGAAGCGGGTGGAGTGGCAGGATTGGACGGAGGGAGGGGATAAAGGGCGAGATGAAAGAACCGCACGCCGCCAGGGGTGGCCACGAGACGCCCTCACCCGTCCCCGCCTTATTTGCATCATCGTTATTATTCCGCAGGCCGCTGGCGAAGCTTGCCGCCGTTTTAACTTATTTACTATAGTCCATTCACGGTTACATCCAACTTTTCTGAAGCCCTGCTAAAGTTCTACTTCCAGTGTATTCCTCCGCCTCATGCAAACAAAGCTTAACAGAGTCTAGAAAATTTCACCAAAGGGGCAACGCACCGCATCGTGCGCACTCAGTGTAATAATATTTTCCATAATAACTATTTCTTACTATGGATTACTAACACACTATTCTCTCCCTTCACTTATTAATATTAATTATAAACGAAATATTATAATTTATTGATAAATAATAAGTAAAGGTTAGATGTAATAGAAAAGTATATATTTGTATGTAACGCTTGTGGTACATGGCGTATTTAGGAAACAACCGATCACGTCGTACATAGGGATGTTTTTCAAAGGTTTGATTAAAAAAGTATGAATAAAACGCGAATGTACTATAGTACACGCCTTACATTAAGGGGGATCTGTACATGCCATCTTGGATTTGCGGAATTTTCGCCACAACCTAAATCGCAGATTTTGTATTTTATTTTAGGCGTCGGCAAGGCATGGGACATTGTTTTCCACTTGTTCTAAAATATGTAATGGTTAACTGCTATTGCTAGTATAATTTCTGTGAACTCCAGCAAGAAAAATTTACTTATTTCTTGCAGACAGTCACTAGTCAAAAATTAATCAAAGTATTGAAGCTGTAAAAAATTGACAAAGCCTTAGAAGCTATTATTTATGCTGCACAGTATGGTATTTGACCAAAAAACCTGGCCAATAATGTTTTTTTTTAACCTGGTTCCCACCCCTTTGTTATATTTCTTCGAAAAGCCAGTTAGCTACAGCAACTAAGGGTGAAAACCGCAAAGCGCTAGCGCGATTCACCGCACCACGTTCTCAGTCGGAAGTTACACCTCGCTTAGAGTGTTGTGTGATTTGTCGATGTGCTCAAATTTTAGTGTTTTTATAAACTCTTGTGGTTTTATGCATGAACAATTTACTGGCTGTTTTTGTGATGGATTCTTCTNTATTCTCTCCCTGCACTTATTAATATTAATTATAAACGAAATATTATAATTTATTGATAAATAATAAGTAAAGGTTAGATGTAATAGAAAAGTATATATTTGTATGTAGGAAACAACCGAGCACGTCGTACATAGGGATGTTTTTCAAAGGTTTGATTCAAAAAGTATGAAAAAAACGCGAATGTACTATAGTACACGCCTTACATTAAGGGGGATCTGTACATGCCATCTTGGATTTGCGGAATTTTCGCCACAACCTAAATCGCAGATTTTGTATTTTATTTTAGGCGTCGGCAAGGCATGGGACATTGTTTTCCACTTGTTCTAAAATATGTAATGGTTAACTGCTATTGCTAGTATAATTTCTGTGAACTCCAGCAAGAAAAATTTACTTATTTCTTGCAGACAGTCACTAGTCAAAAATTAATCAAAGTATTGAAGCTGTAAAAAATTGGCAAAGCCTTAGAAGCTATTATTTATGCTGCACAGTATGGTATTTGACCAAAAAACCTGGCCAATAATGTTTTTTTTAACCTGGTTCCCACCCCTTTGTTATATTTCTTCGAAAAGCCAGTTAGCTACAGCAACTAAGGGTGAAAACCGCAAAGCGCTAGCGCGATTCACCGCACCACGTTCTCAGTCGGAAGTTACACCTCGCTTAGAGTGCTGTGTGATTTGTCGATGTGCTCAGATTTTAGTGTTTTTATAAACTCTTGTGGTTTTATGCATGAACAATTTACTGGCTGTTTTTGTGATGGATTCTTCTAGCCCAGGTATGCACTTTATGTAACACTACTTTTATGTAATGAAAATGTAGCAAACTTGAGTCAACACGGCTGACAACATAGGTGTGTTCAACTGTTTGATATATGTGTACTTTAAAACATTTACTAAGGGTTTGGTTATACTTCTGAACATTTCTAAGCTCTGAAAACTATTGTATAACATGAAGTATTTAGTACGCAAAACAGTTATAAAAAAACAGCCACCTGAAACCGCCCCCCTTTTTTTGACGATTTTTTTGTTTCATACCCTGCAATAGTAATATTTTGTTTAATATTTAGTTTTTTGTTAACAGGGCCTTCTGGATTGAGGTCTATGACTCGAAATGAGTTATATACCATTATGCAAAGGTCAAATGAGTCAATATTTGATGGAAAGATTCAATTTATGGAGCAAGATATTATAAGTAATTATGCTGGACATGATCCACTGCTACCTGATGCACAGCAAAAGCTGCCCAGAAAAGGCTGCTTTTAACTACATACACCTTAATTACAGGAATGCGATGCTTTCCACATAAAAAAAGCCATTATCATCTGATGTTCAAAATCTGTTATCAGAAAGTGACCTTATAAATGTAAATGTTTTAGAATATTGTAGTAGTGACGAATAAATGCTTCGTTTTAAAACTAAATTCGTTGTCTTATTATTTTTTACTCCACAATTTAAACAAAATTATTTTCTGTAGCTGTTATTGGCATAAAATATTTTTGGCCAGGTTTTGGGACCAAATACCACACTGTGCGCTGTTTCACGCAAAAGATTTTGTTAAAAATTCTTTACTAAAACATATAACAAAAAAATTATGTATCCAAGATGGCGGGAACTGGTTCTCTTGAAGGGGACTCCCTCGCAAAATATTGTTTTCTAAATCATTGTTTGCACGTATGCTCGTATCTAAGTAAACCAATATTTTTGGAATAAGACTTTTTCTCCACGAAAGGTGCAAGGCAATTACCTACAGCCACTAATTTTTTACTTCTATTCTATTAAATACTAGCTTAACCTGCCACGCGTTGCTGTGGCATAAAATATTTTGGTTCTATTAATTTCTGTGAAATTAATTAAAAGAAGNAATTTTGGTTCTATTCATTTCTGTGAAATTCATTGAAAGAAGTATATGTATTTTCAAAATCTTTATTATTGAAGTACTTGTTTGTATACAATGTTTTTAATTTTACCATCTTCCGCGCGTATGAATAAGTTGGATGGTTTTCCTACTCTAGAATACAGCACATACAATTGGCCGTGCGAAAAAAATTCTGTTTCTAAATCTATTCCGCACATTTGCAATGACTGCCCTTGAGCTAATATTTATTGTCATTGCAAATGTCAATCTGACTGGAAACTGTGTTCTTTTAAAGTGAAAGGGGATTTCTTGTGGTATAAATGGAATTCTGGGAAGAAGCACATCTTCTCCTTTGAAAGCACCTTTCAAGATGGTAGCTTCTATAGTATTGACCGTCATTTTTTTATTGCAAGGCGTGTGCCGTTGCAAAGTCTTGGTGGATTAATGTTACGAAGTAAAATGACTGGAGTTCCTATTTTAATATATGTGGAGGCAATCCTGGAACATCAAGAGAATTTAGAAATTCTGGTGTATAATTTACCGCTTCATNGAGCTAATATTTATTGTCATTGCAAATGTCAATCTGACTGGAAACTGTGTTCTTTTAAAGTGAAAGGGGATTTCTTCTGGTATAAATGGAATTCTGGGAAGAAGGACATCTTCTCCTTTGAAAGCACCTTTCAAGATGGTAGCTTCTATAGTATTGACCGTCATTTTTTATTGCAAGGCGTGTGCCGTTGCAAAGTCTTGGTGGATTAATGTTACGAAGTAAAATGACTGGGGTTCCTATTTTAAATTTTAATATATGTGGAGGCAATCCTGGAACATCAAGAGAATTTAGAAATTCTGGTGTATAATTTACCGCTTCATTTTCGTGTAATGTTACATAGACAGATTTGTATGTGACATGCTCGCTTGGGATTTTCTCAAGGATGCTGTCGTTTATTTAGTAAACATCTTTATTTTTTGCTGCAAGTATTGCTCGCTCGCTTATCCAATTGTGATTAACATCATTGCGATGTTTGGAAATATGTGATCTATCAGTTCACCTTTCCGATGTTCGATCTTGTGCGTAGCATTTTGAAAACAATTAAAAAAAACATTGAGAAAAACAAACTGAAATGTTAAAACAGACAGCTGTCAACAAAGGCGCTTCCTAACGCGAAAGCATGGTAAAAATGAGCTTTCTGGAAATTTTAGTACCTTTCCAGGTAATTCGTGGGAATGAAAGGAAGGTTTATAAAAAAAACAGAATGAAAATTGGTTAATTTTTTCGGGAGTTATACGCGTCCGAACAAACGGACACAACATTTTTATTTATATAAATATTCAAAGAGANGGACACAACATTTTTATTTATATAAATATTCAAAGAGAAAAAAAGTAGTGAAAAATTGTTATTTTCATAGTTTTCCTGCCCAGTTTCCTTAAGGGGGTAAAATAGATTACAAATTGGCGTCTCCAAAGCCATCGGCTTACAAAGCGTGTACTAATATCTCAGTTTTTCGTATCTAATCTGCAAGAAATACAGCTTGCCGGGAATACATATCGATGTCTCGGGAGGATTCGTAGCAATGCTTCCTTGCTACCATAAGTAATTTTAAGACTTTTAAAATTCCATCTAGGAATTCCCCTTAACGTCTAAAACACCGCGATGCGATAAGAAAGCTAAACCTTGTTTGATATGTTCCCATAAGACATTTAATAAAGAATATGTTCCTAAGTAGTGAATACTTGGACCCACCTTCATTTTTACATAAGATATTCAAATAGGCGAAGGATGATTCATAAGAAGAAACGTACACCATNAACGCGAAAGCATGGTAAAAATGAGCTTTCTGGAAATTTTAGTACCTTTCCAGGTAATTCGTGGGAATGAAAGGAAAGTTTATAAAAAAAAAACAGAATGAAAATTGGTTAATTTTTTCGGGAGTTATACGCGTCCGAACAAACGGACACAACATTTTTATTTATATAGATATTCAAAGAGGAAAAAAGTAGTGAAAAATTGTTATTTTCATAGTTTTCCTGCCCAGTTTCCTTAAGGGGGTAAAATATATTACAAATTGGCGTCTCCAAAGCCATCGGCTTACAAAGCGTGTACTAATATCTCAGTTTTTCGTATCTAATCTGCAAGAAATACAGCTTGCCGGGAATACATATCGATGTCTCAGGAGGATTCGTAGCAATGCTTCCTTGCTACCATAAGTAATTTTGAGACTTTTAAAATTCCATCTAGGAATTACCCTTAACGTCTAAAACACAGCGATGCGATAAGAAAGCTAAACCTTGTTTGATATGTTCCCAGAAGACATTTAATAAAGAATATGTTCCTAAGTAGTGAATGCTTGGACCCACCTTCATTTTTACATAAGATATTCAAATAGGCGAAGGATGATTCATAAGAAGAAACGTACACCATNACTTGGACCCACCTTCATTTTTACATAAGATATTCAAATAGGCGAAGGATGATTCATAAGAAGAAACGTACACCATTGCATATTGCTTGAGGGCGAAACTCGAACCCACGATTTTCCGGCTGAAAAACTGAGACTCTCTTAATTTGTCATTAGCGTGTGAGATTGTCACATGTTTTCTTTACCTAATACTTCCTTTATTATGCGGAAAAGCGTAAAAAACATAATTTTCTATGTAACTTTTTAAATTCACTATGCCACTACTTTATAATTATGTTCTATTTTATTCACTATGTGTATTGTATTCACTGTGTTTTTTAATTATTAATCAGTGCAAATTATTTTATTGTACTTTTTTAATACTCGTAAAATTTATTGTCTTTATTTGAGTAGGAAGGAGGAGGTTGGCTCCTTTTGGGACAACCTTCTCGTAAGTCCCCGTGAAAGCATACGCATTTTAATATTGAATTTGATATATTTTTCTTATTTCGTTCTTGGAGTACGGAAACTCTGCAAGATTATCATATTACTGGAATGTCTATGAGCTACTATTCGCCATTCATTTTGACCTGCCAGTCGGCCCCAGGCCCGTTTTTTAATGTGATATTTATATTTTCACAGCACCAAAATGTCTTATACAAGATGTTCGGAAACTACCTGAGGAAATTCAAACCACAGCATCTGTGGGCGAACAGAAAAAAGAAACTCTAGTCACAAAATGTCTGGAAAGGCCATTGAGTAGGTTTANACCACAGCATCTGTGGGCGAACAGAAAAAAGAAACTCTAGTCACAAAATGTCTGGAAAGGCCATTGAGTAGGTTTAAATCAACGTTGAATTTCGGGAAACGACGCCGGGTGTCCGCAGCCATTTGTACCTGCGTGTACAACACGTTGTATGACACGAAGGCGAACTGATCCACGGCAATGCTGCAAGCGGCACTCGGCGCTGCCTGTCGGTCGAAAGGAGTCTTCATGGTAGCCTATGTACAGGCGCTGGCTGCATGTCACGCCACCGCCGTTCGCCTTCGTGTAATGCAACTTGTTGTGCACGCAGGTNCACGCCACCGCCGTTCGCCTTCGTGTAATGCAACTTGTTGTGCACGCAGGTACATACGGCTGCGGACACCCGGCATCATATACCGATATTCAACGTCAATTTAAACATACTCAGTGGCCTTTCCGAACATTTTGTGACAAGAGTTTATTGTTTCTGTTCGTTCACAGATGCTGTGGTTTGAATTNCAAGCGGCACTCGGCGCTGCCTGTCGGTCGAAAGGAGTCTTCATGGTAGCCTATGTACAGGCGCTGGCTGCATGTCGCGCCACCGCCGTTCGCCTTCGTGTAATGCAACTTGTTGTGCACGCAGGTACATACGGCTGCGGACACCCGGCATCATATACCGATATTCAACGTCAATTTAAACATTCTCAGTGGCCTTTCCGAACATTTTGTGACAAGAGTTTATTGTTTCTGTTCGTTCACAGATGCTGTGGTTTGAATTNTCTCAGTGGCCTTTCCGAACATTTTGTGACAAGAGTTTATTGTTTCTGTTCGTTCACAGATGCTGTGGTTTGAATTTCGACAGGTAGTTTCCGAACATCTTGTATATTGTTACGCGCCGACTGTCGCACTGGACGCGGGCTCAGTGCTACCGTGTTATGCGCCGGTTGGCACTGTAAAAGGTGACCCACCTCAACCCTCCTCGCCCCTCAGACAGATCAGCTTGCTGCTCCGTAGCCCGGCGGCCGGGGGAATGATTGACAGCTAGGCCCGGCGACAAGGGGGGACTACGGGTACAGCTGTACCGGGTCCTGAACGATAGGGGGCCCCATGTAATATGCTACACAAAAAAAAATTACCACCCGGGGCCGCCTACGAGGGTACTTTGCCCCGCACTAGGTGGGGGCGGCTGTCATCGCCCGCCAACTTCACCTCCTGGGAGCCGCCGAGCCTGGCTGGCTCTCAAGCGTCGCTTCACATTCATAGACTATAGTCGAGGAAGACTGCTTATTCAAGAAAGGGTACATTTTTCCCGGGCTCCAAGGCTCAAGGCGGCGTTCCAAAACGTTACTCCGATAGTGGAGTCAAGTAACAGAGAGTATCCACTGAGGAAAGCAAAATTAAAAGTGGTTTCGGAACGAACATGATCTAAATAACATTATGTGTGTGCAAATATGTACTGATTAAGCAATCAATGTAAATTCGAAAATATATTTGTCCCTTTCCCCAAATTCTTTCTTTTTCAAAATATTAGTTATATAGATAAACAGCTTTGCTAGCTATAAATTAATCATAATTATTACGTCTAAAAATATAACCTTTATAAATGTTAATTTTAAATTATAGTACGAATTTTATTACTGGTCATTTGTAGTTTTCCCGGGTGTGTCTGTAAACAGAATGTCCACATTTATTTTCAATTTGTTTAATTCAACTAAAATTTTCGTCATTTTCAGTTTACCCTTCTATACTCGCTGAAGTTGTGCGTGTAAAAGTTTTACTCTGGCAAGATGCTGAGAGAAATTACTTTATAATTTTAGGACACTGCCAAGAGAAAGTAAAACATTTACTCAAAGTGTTTTGGGACAGCCAGAGAGAAAAGTTTGCTCTCAGAGTAACGTTTTGGAATGCCGCCCAGGGGGGCCGCAGACGCCTGGAGTTAGGAGGAAATAAAAAAAGACACCCGCGAAGGGTGCCCCGAAATATTAATTTGTGACGGGCCCCAAAATATTTGTCGACGGCCCTGTTGACAGCCGACTTGGCTGGCACCTTCTCCCTCCTGCCAAATGAGTCGACGACTTGAAAAGGTGAACAAGAATTGTCAGGTGATAGTGTCCCTTGGCGCAACGCGGCATTTGGAGAAGTTTCTAAACTATGGTCCGACACTATAAATACCGCCGCAGCTGGAGGGTCGGAGTCATTGTGGCATAGGCGGCACTTAGCAACATAAGTCTTAGGTGTCAGTGTATGTGGATGTAAAGATGGAGCAGCGGTGGAATGAAATGGTGGAGTAACCGAAAGTACCCCGAGAAAAACCATGATCCACCGCCATGTTCTCCAAAATCAAATACGGTTCCTCGTGGAGGGAGGCAAATGTTCTGACCACTACTGACAACTACACTTCAGATGCGCGGACGCTATTTAGTCTTCTAGTGCTAGCGCCATGATTCCAAGTCGCTATTGCTAACATTTGAAAACATGGTATTACATTCGAGGAGAAAATATGAACACGTCTTTACGAGACACCTCAATGCAGACTGTGTTGTAAATGTGCCTGGCCCGGTTGTGGTCCAGAACAGTGTAGCACCCGCCTGTCAGGACCGAGTGTCCTCTATCGCCCAGAAAGACCGGGCCATTACCTCGCCTCCCCCCNCCCTAACCATTTTCCTACTCTTTTGGTGGTTGATTTTTACACGGGATCAAATGAGACTAGTTCTGAAATTAAGTACATGGGTAATTATTTATCAGTAACACATAAACTTAAAATAGTAGAGTAACATGAAATTTTAAAAAAGTATTTAGATAGTATATTTACTAAGTACTGTTATTTACCTGTACCATTGAAAATTAATGCTTACTGGTATACTGTGTTTCATTTACGAAGGCCGTTTAATGACGGACAGAACCACCAACTTTGTATTGGTGTGACAATAAATGACTCCATTTGCAGTGCCTGCAATACGCTGGTTCGTAACGTGTTTGTGTATGTGTCCACGTCGGCAACACTTGCTGAAAATAGTGCTCACAAAATATATCTGCAAATCTAAGATTCCCGTCAAACATTAACAACAATATTGCGTTTCCAGTTACATAACCAGTTTTAAAAATATTTTCGCCCTGCTACTTCGTTCTTTTAACAGTTTCAACTCTTATGAATGTTTAATGAGAAGGCATGCTATGGCCTGCCTCGCCCTGTTGTGAGCAACATTCCAACGGACTCCTTGCGTGACCGACGCCATATTGACCACCTCGTGGTTGCTAAGTTTTCACGAGAGAGTGTCTACATTTCGTGTTTTATTCCTTTGAACCTTGTTTATTCCGTGAATTAGTGAAACGGATTATTATATTTTTTCCCATGCAGTGCTGTTTTCGGTGCGTTATTAATATTTCATTAATTGCTCATGATGGCAGTGGCCCAGCAACGTGTGATTTTTCCCTCGTGTGCAGTGATATATATTTCTGATGCGATGAAAGTTTTCTGTATGAGTCGCCTACAGAATGTGCACACTCACATACACATTTATTTACACATCAAACCGTTTTTCACTTGTTACTGAAGTGACCGTTACTTGAAACACGTGATACTACATTTTATATAACATAAATCGTCGGAATTAGAATTTCAGCAGTCTCAGGTAAGATGTGCTAACTTCATACATAGTTTACTTATTTTTTATTTGTATTCATTACGTGTAATTATACGAGGCTATATTTATTCTGTAGACTTATCCACTTTTGTGCCTAATATCGTGTGATATTTCTGTAGCACAAACGTATGTCAGTGTGTTTGTGTTAGGGTATGTGAGATTAACAACTATAGGTCGAAAATTTAGCTTAAACATGTGAACTGAAGTGTGTAAAAATAATAACTCTACGTATTTTTTTAAAAATTGTATTAAATTATAGTTTGTCAAGTTCACGTGAATTGTCACTTCTTGAGCCTATAGCATAATTAAGTCAAGTTATCTGTAATTTATTTGTACTAGTAGAGTTAGAGTATGTTGTACTTTACCGCATGCAAAAATATTTTNAAGTCAAGTTATCTGTAATTTATTTGTACTAGTAGAGTTAGAGTATGTTGTACTTTACCGCATGCAAAAATATTTTTAAAAAAAGCAAGCCGCGTTTAGACGTGAGTCTATAGAATTATTTCATTTCGGCCAAGTGTACGCATTCGTAACGATNAAAAAAAGCAAGCCGCGTTTAGACGTGAGTCTATAGAATTATTTCATTTCGGCCAAGTGTACGCATTCGTAACGATTATTGAGTCAAATATAAAATAAACTAGCTACGATTTTTTGGTATGATGACTATTATAGAACGAACGGAAGCTTTGCCGCATTTTTAAGCGTGTTGCAGTAACAGTAAACCTATAACTTATTTTAATGTGCCACAGAATAACGCAGGTAAGGTACCAAATATTTCCTTCTGTCAGGATACAAACACATTTTGTGGATGATTCATACATGAATAAAGTATTAACATTCAAATTTAACAAAATAACGAAAACATCACTACTGAAAAATTAAAACGAAGTTTAAAGATGTAACTGCCAATCTTGTGAGCTAAAATTTGCAGTTAATAGGAAAGCATGGTATGGATGAAACAAATAAAGATGAAACCAATAAACGCACTTCCAATCTAGTTTTCAGCCTCCCTCCACTTCTGCATTTGTCCACCAACAAAAGATAAAATATATATTAAATTTTCTGTGTGTGTGAATCCCGTAACCTCATTAAATTAAATACGGACTTAAGTAATACACTGTCACTGCAATCTGTTGCAGAAAAAAATTAATATGACAGAAAAAATTAAATATATATATTTACTGTGTAACTTGTAACCAATATGTATGAGGCATTTTACTGTCGTTCAAAAATAACTGAAATTATTTAGTACATGTGTAAAGCACTGCACTAGATACATTTTACATCTGAACATTTTAATTTACTATAAACATTTAAAAATAGTTTCTGCAAATGCACGTTTTGGATTTTGCAGTTTCTGCTGCATAAATCCCATACTTTCTTAAACAAGTTGGCTGTACATATAACGTCGCAGTCCCTCGTAATGTCAACAGCTGACATAACAGCATGGTTTCCACGTGCCAGAACAGCTGAGGCGGTGGGATACATTAGCAGAGCAACAACACTGGCACTACTTTCTTAGAACTGTCAAAAAACGGCCTTCGTAAACGAAATAGAGTTTAATGGTGTCGTTTGAACGTAATGCACAGTGTCCCACCCCGCAAGTAAGATCCACTACTGGCTACGTACGTTTGAAAAATTTTCAGAACGTTCTTGGAGCTCTGTTACAGATATGCTTTTGTTGCCTCAGTATCTAGCTAAGTAACTAAGATACAGAAAACAAAATATATCTTGGCATTTAAAAATCGACATAAGATTAAATGTTTCCTTCCATCTGCGATTTTTAACCAAACTAAAATTTTACTACTTCAAGGCAATACGAATTTACCTGCCACCAATTTTGTGTGAACTAGGCACACCAGTCACAGTTTTAATGTAATGTGAACTGTAGGAAATGCTATGCGGTTTTAGATGTTATCTGTACGAGAATTCTCGTAGCAGAATAAAATTATTCATTTAAATGTCTCTTTGCTTATTGACGCCGATGCCTTTCGACTAACAGTGCTAAGCTACGGTTTTAGAAGCATATCTACGCACGCCCATGGCTTGNTATTGACGCCGATGCCTTTCGACTAACAGTGCTAAGCTACGGTTTTAGAAGCATATCTACGCACGCCCATGGCTTGCACGGAATTCTAATGCAAAATCTCGCTTTAGTCCATTCCGGTTTACTTGCAACTTTTCTGAAGCCCTGCTTAAGTTTTACTTCCAGGATATTCCTCCGTCTCATTCAAACATAGCTTAACCAAGTACAGAAAATTACACCGAAGGGACAACGCACAGCATTCCCGGGCACTGATAATAATTACAAATTAAATATCATACTTTGTATACAAAATATATGTAAAAGGTAATTTTAATGAAATAGATAATTTTATGTTAACAGAAGTATAAAACTATTTGATATGACATATTTTGGTAAGAACTAAACTCATCATATGTGGCGTGATTTTTTCAAAAGTTTGATTATAAAAATGTGAAGAAACCGTGAATAGACTATATGGGAAACATGACTCATTCCGTACACGGAGAATGGGATACTTACTACAACTGGCAGGATGTTTACCTGGCGCTGAATGTACAGATCCGCGTTCCCATTGAAAACTGGTGGGCAGAGATTGTCTGCTCCCGCCAGGCACAAAATGTTATCACAAATTAAAATATATATATAATAAGACAAGTATTATAAGATTATATATGCATCAGGGTTTAAANTATTGACGCCGATGCCTTTCGACTAACAGTGCTAAGCTACGGTTTTAGAAGCATATCTACGCACGCCCATGGCTTGTACGGAATTCTAATGCAAAATCTCGCTTTAGTCCATTCCGGTTTACTTGCAACTTTTCTGAAGCCCTGCTTAAGTTTTACTTCCAGGATATTCCTCCGTCTCATTCAAACATAGCTTAACTAAGTACAGAAAATTACACCGAAGGGACAACGCACAGCATTCCCGGGCACTGATATTAATTACAAATGAAATATCATACTTAGTATACAAAATATATGTAAAAGGTAATTTTAATAAAAGAGATAATTTTATGTTAACAGAAGTATAAAACTATTTGATATGACATATTTTGGTAAGAACTAAACTCATCATATGTGGCGTGATTTTTTCAAAAGTTTGATTATAAAAATGTGAAGAAACCGTGAATAGACTATATGGGAAACACGACTCATTCCGTACGCGGATACTTACTACAACTGGCAGGATACTTACTACAACTGGCAGGATACTTACTACAACTGGCAGGATACTTACTACAACTGGCAGGATACTTACTACAACTGGCAGGATACTTACTACAACTGGCAGGATACTTACTACAACTGGCAGGATACTTACTACAACTGGCAGGATACTTACTACAACTGGCAGGATACTTACTACAACTGGCAGGATACTTACTACAACTGGCAGGATACTTACTACAACTGGCAGGATACTTACTACAACTGGCAGGATACTTACTACAACTGGCAGGATACTTACTACAACTGGCAGGATACTTACTACAACTGGCAGGATACTTACTACAACTGGCAGGATACTTACTACAACTGGCAGGATACTTACTACAACTGGCAGGATACTTACTACAACTGGCAGGATACTTACTACAACTGGCAGGATACTTACTACAACTGGCAGGATACTTACTACAACTGGCAGGATACTTACTACAACTGGCAGGATACTTACTACAACTGGCAGGATGCTTACTACAACTGGCAGGATGCTTACTACAACTGGCAGGATACTTACTACAACTGGCAGGATGCTTACTACAACTGGCAGGATACTTACTACAACTGGCAGGATACTTACTACAACTGGCAGGATGTTTACCTGGCGCTGAATGTACAGATCCGCGTTCCCATTGAAAACTGGTGGGCAGAGATTGTCTGCTCCCGCCAGGCAGAAAATGTTATCACAAATTAAAATATATATATAATAAGACAAGTATTATAAGATTATATATGCATCAGGGTTTAAAAACACCTTACTTACCCCAGTTTTAACCAAAGCCAAATGCTAGACATTACTCTGGTTGGATGTTGATAAAGTATTTTGAGTGTGCGGTTTTTTTTTTTTTTGGTTGCTAATTGTGTATAATTTCGTCGCATATAAAAGTCACCATTGTCACGTACCTATGCCAAATGTTATTATATTTTGTTTTATAAATACGTTTTCATTAGACATTGTTTTGAACATTATACTCTTGCGAAGACATTGATTTATAGATCTTCCCTCAATAATTCGTTGCCAACATTACTGTTGAGATTTTAGCCATTGTTCACATTATACTATATGAAGTTTTGACTGGCATTTATTTTAATACTTGATTAAACTAAATGCTGTCGTATTTTATGTGTTAAGTAGTTATATAGTTACTATAATTTCATACCTGTAATATCATACTACCAACTTTGATATTCCTCTTTACCCGCGGTACCGCGTCTCCTCATCACGGACCACAATTGCCGTACGCTGACGGCCCATTTTCGCAAACCTGCAGGTTAATTTACGGACATTTTTTTAACGGCACCAACTCGTGCGGCACGAGGCCCGGCTCCTCTTGTAGCGAGTCGCCGAAGGGTTGAGGAGGGGGTAGTGAAGGGGGTGGGGTTTCAAGGCGGTAACTTGTCGAGTGCGGGTAGGCTGGAGTGCAGGAATAATGAGGCAACGTCTCCCGACGAGCACAGAGCCTGTGTGCAAGGCACGAGACCAGGGTTGCCAACATTTATGACAGAAAGTGTCTAAATCATTATACACGAATCACCAGAAAAACACCAGATTGTAATCTTTGTTCATTTCAAATTATATTTACACGAAATATATTAAATATGTGTTTACGCAGTTTGATATACAATTAATTTAGTATTGCTCGTTACAGTTGCTTACCGACAAATAAATACTCCCATCAGAAGTGGAAACAATTAAAAATTAAATGCAAATATATTAATTTGAAATATTTTAAAAATTCACACATGAGACATACTTACAAACGTGCAGCACTCTCAATGTGTATACTTTTCCAGTGTAGAGGTTCCCAAAACTTCGTGTATGATGCGGCCAAACAATATCGTTATCCCGCAAGAGAGCACACAACTTGTAAGAGGAAATCACATACAATGAAATGTGTAATAATGCATCTCAAGATACTCCCACGCTATTTCCAGAAGACATCGTATATTCCGGGTAAATGAACAACCCCGAATACACCAAATTGCGATAATTTCATAATAGAAAAAAATATTTAGTTTTTCTTCTAATCACCTTGGCTGCAAACAGATTTATACATAAATCACTAACAGTTTGAACTGTCTAAAATGTGACATTTGGCCCCTAGACCATCTTCTGAAATCCCCAGATCTGGTGAGAAAATCACCAAGTTGGCAACTCTAGGAGACCTCCGCAGCATCCCACATCCTTTCGCAACCGCGGCGACTTCAAAAGATGACTTGGGGCCGGGTGGAGAGGAGGTCGTCGTCTTGCGTCTGTCGCGGGGAGGGGGTGGGGGGCGTCGCTTCGATGGGAGTTCGAACTTCACAATCGCCGGAGAGGAAGGTCGCGGCGTAATATCGATCTGTTCTGCCTCTTCCTTTGCGGAGTCGTGCGTTAATAACAGGCCTGTCCGTGCCTCATCTCGTACTCCCGACAGAACTCTTCTAGAGACGACGAGGCAGGCGGCAGAAATAAGAAGAAAATTACAAGTAGACAGCTTCGGGAAATACTCCTCAAGCGCTACATTGGTGGGGCACTGCGCTACAGCCAGAATAAATATAAATTTGTCAAATCCCTGCTCTGTAAATATGAAGTTGAACATTGGAAACTGGTCAACTGGGATCTCTGAAACCCTACCTACTTAATTTCATTGGTTATACAATGGTATGTATAAATTCACTGTCCATGGCACTGATTCCCTATATATTCGACTGCTTTCCAGCAGGCAGCCTCTTGTCATGAATTTTTTAGTGAGTAGCACTTCACGGACAGAAATCTCTGATTGAAATGTGGAGAGCTGTAGTAGTGAACAAATTAATATAGTACCCTAATTATTTTGAAAAACAATTTCCATTCAGTTTTCACTACTGTAAATTCCGTGCATTTTAATTACTAGGGAACATAATTTAGATTATAGACATGTTCTCTGAACGATACTTGCTGACGCTATTCACCTCCTCGTGATATGATGTACAGGGAGGGTCATAGGGTCTGAGTTATTTTAACCAGGCAAAGACTATAAGGCGCCTTGAAGGTTGAGGGTAAATAATAAGGTAGTCACTCGGTGTTTCAATTTAGTGGGTTATATTGTCTTGAATAATTATGAATACATAACACCTAGATGTGGTACCTTGCGAGTTGGGGGTTTTAAGGGCTAATTAATGTACTCGCTAACTGTTGCCGACGTCTTGGGGACGGGGACTCTAGGCGTCGGGGAGGTTTCTTCGAGCGACGACTTGATACTTAGCTATGCTTGTAGTTCTGGGTCTGTTGGCGGCAGGTTGAGGTCTGGTGCTTCGGGCAGCCTTTGACAGGCCCTGGCGTCGGTGACGTCNCTGGTGCTTCGGGCAGCCTTTGACAGGCCCTGGCGTCGGTGACGTCTCTCCACGACTGCTGCTCCGGGTTTGCCTCTCGACGTATGCCTCCACAGCATGCTTCTTCCGGTGACCTCCCGATCCGACTTACTCTCGCTAACTTCTGATTCAACTGACCCCCTCCTTGTCAAACAAGTTGGCTTTTAAAGTCTCTTAATCTCCCCCCCCCTCTCCAGATTCACACACGTGTCTCCCTTGTTAGGGGAAGGGTGTGGAAGGTGCCGAACAATGACCCACTTCCACCATGTGTCAGGACTCTTGTTCGTGGAAGGGGAAGGGGGTGGTGTGTGCCAGCGGTCACTGCCAAATGCTGTCAGCCTTTTTCTAGTGTAACTAGTGTTGTATCGGTGAAACTTNAACGACCACTGTCAAATGCTGTCAGCTCTTCTCCCTTGGCTAACTCATGTGGCGTTAGCACAACTTTAGCTTACATCGGCATTTTCGTGGTGCGTGTCCATGTTCTCTTGCGTTTTGCAAGGGGAGGGTGGGGACTTGTGGCACAACTGCCAAGCTCTGTGAGACTTTTCTGGTTATCTCCCTTCAGCACTTGTCTTAATTCCCTCGTGGGCAAAAATCGCTAACCTATCTCAGTATTTCTTCGGTGTGTGTCCAAGTTCTCATGCGGTTTTAATCGGGGTGGTGGGAGGAGAGCCGTAGCACAACCTTGACACATGTAACTGCCTATCCGTCCTTTGGGCCCGGCTTGTCCTCGCCGCATGCATTAATGGGTGGCACATGTACGGGGGGCCCTACGCTGGGTTTCCTGGTTTAGGATTGCAGAGGGTGTGTCAGTGATGCATCTACTTACAAGATGTGGTACGCATCAATTCCCCTCTGGCCTCTGCAGTGCTGACATAACTACACCAAAGTTTCGGTTTGTGGTTGCGACTCTGTCTCGCTCCCATTCTGTGGCTTCCTCTCTGCGTGGACAGTCGCTGTGGCACACACAGCGTGTGTCATGGGGACTCCTGTCGCATTGTTCTCTCTCTCTCTCTCTCTCCCTCCTCGTCCTTCGCCCCCAACCCCTGCTCACTAGCCCTCCCGGCCAGCTGCGCCGTTCAGAGACGCATATCCACTGTATCCGGCGTGCCAACCAGCCTGCTACAATAGTCTATAACTCGGCTGCGATTACACTTTTTGCTGAAGGCATGTTTACTTACAATGTACAAATTATTCTTCAAATTCTTCGCAGGCAGCTCAACTATTTGAACTCGCGAAACAAACATAAACCTGGTACCACATATCTCGAATTCACTTACATTAATTACAAACATTTGTACATGGTTACACAGTTACACAACATGCCCTAAGTGATCTATCCAGATCACAGTACTTTTACAGTACTTATTTTGTCTTCTATGCTTCTTTGCCCTGGTGAATCGGGGACATTCTTGAACATAGGCAAACAATTAGGTGGCAGATGGCCGGTAATTTGCAGGCTGCCTGGCAGCGGGTACGTGTAGTGACATTGTTCCTTTTTACTGGTAAGGACGGCTCACAGGCCGTGAAAAGAAAAAAAACTCTTATCTGACTAGATTGGAACCTCAGTTCCTGAGCTCAAACTATTGTTCTGCCCTCTCTCTGCCGCTTTTACACGCAGTCTTGAAAAACAAACATATTTTATACACTGGCAATATAAACACACTACAAAACTCGGCTAATAGCCTCTGGGACGTCCGGCCCTTTGTACTCGCCGCACTAGTGTTCTGGCATCTCACACATTATAACTCGACTGAGGACCTATATTCCTAACTTACATGGTAAACACAGGTAAAACAAAAAAACACTTAGTCACACTTAAGTCCCGGCATCATGTCGGGCATCCCTGCACTAGTTCTTTACTCTCAGCAGGTGACATGATGTAAACAGACTTACCTCATGTCACACAGAGTCTGTCACTGGGTTGGATGGCTTGGCTCATTGAACTGGCGTGATTTGTACCTGCGATGTTCCTGGTAGAAGTCGGGCTCCTCCCAGCCTCGACAGGTAAGCCAAGGCTGGGTTCGGTTCTTCTGGCATCATCTCCCGTCTGATTAGCGGGTGCTCCTCCTCGCACTGGGACCTCGGCAACGTGCGGGGTTGAAGGCGGTGTCGCCATCATCTCGCCTTGGGGTACTGGGGCTATCTCCAGACCACGGCAGGCACTTGTTCTTGGTTCGGCTGTGGTCTCCCAGGTTAGGTTCTCTGTAGGTGTATTTTCCTTCGTTTCTTTGCTTTCACCTACTGTTTCTTTTTCATGAGCTTTCTGCCTCCATTCGCATGCTTTCGGCCTCCCTTCACACCCTTCTTCGCTCCCGTTCGCCTATTCCCTTTCGCCTTCGCTCGCCTGTTTTCTCTCGTTCGCTACTTCTTGCTCGCTGACTTCTACTATCTCGCTTCCTCCATCCTGTTCCAGCGTACTGTTGTCCCAGTAAGCGTGTCTCCCTGGCACCCTGGATTCCTTTATTGGCGGGTGCGGTGGCCCGGACGTCCTTGAGAGTCTGATGGAGATAGTGCATGGTGCTGGGGGTGGTGTGGCATTATCGCTCTTGTCCTCTGTCTCCACATCCTGGTTCACCATCTGGTGACCTAGTGAACTACTGCAGGTTTCCTCTGGATTGTCCCTTGTAATTCCTGTGGGACCATAGGTGTGGGGTTCGGGTATAGGGTGTATCTGGTACCTTGCCACCTTTCGCATTTTTCCCATTTCGTCCTCCGCCCAATACACATTTCCCTGTCTCCGTACTACTACATACGGCCTTTCCCATTTAGGTACAAATACCGCGGAGAATATGTCACTGGCTCGGCTCAAAGGATGGTTGCATAGAAATATGTGACTACCCTCGGACAAGTGGTGTCCGATGGTCGCTTGTTCTGGGTACTTATGCCCGATATACCATTGTTGGTTTCTCCTAGCTGCCCCTGTTCTCCAGATCACCACTCTTCTTATTTCTTCGGGGGCGGGAAGATCTGTAGGTTCGGTTTCCCCTCTGCCACTCCCCGGGTCGGTGGAAGTTGTATCCCAGTATTAGATGGCTGGGAGAAGTTCCAATAGCATCATTGTGCCGGCGTCGCAATGCATACAGGATTTCAGGAAACTGTATGTCCCATTGAGTATGATTGGTGCCCATTATTATCAGCATGCTCTGTTTCAATTCCTGATTCCACCGTTCGGTAGGGTTGGCCTGTGGGTGGTAGGCTGGAGTCATCCAGTTTTCAGCCCCTAATGCCCCGCAGGCTTTCGTACATTTTATGCCCATAAACTGGGATCCATTGACTGTTAACACACATTTCGGATACCCCCATCGGGGAAAGACCTCTCGCTCCATTTGCTGGATAATCGTGTTTGCCTCCTGATTGGGTAACGGGAAAGCCTCTGTCCACCTGGAAAACTGGTCTGTCACGACTAGGAGGTATCTCTTTCCTCGGTGTGTTCGTGGGTAGGGGCCCATGATATCGATGGCGATGTGTATCCATGGTGTTTTAGGCTGATGGGGTGTGTATCACATATTCGGTATAGGGTAGGCCTTGTTTTTACATCAATTCCAGCATCTGGCGATGTATTCCTTCACATCTCAGCTAATTCCTTGTCATGTGTACCTGTTGGTCAGGACCCTTAAGGTCTCGTGAAAACCCGGATGTCCTATGTGGGGGTGGTCATGGTGGTGTTCACAAATACTGGTTCGTAGCTCGTGGGGGACCCAGATTTTCCATTGATCTGTTTGTGGGTGCTGTCTCGCCCAGATTATACCATCTCTTCCCTTGTACCGGCATGGATATATTCTCATTAACTCCTGTAATTCGGGGTTGGCCTGCTGTTGGTCTCAGAGCAGAATTTTGCTTTCGCAGAACTTAATTAGCTGTAGTTCTATGCCATCTGGCTGTGGGAGTTTTGGGGGAGAAGGGGGGGGAGCATTCGCTCCCAGTTTATGGCCTTCCTATCCTGTTTGCCTAAATATAGGCGTTGTTGTCCGCAGTCGATTATACTATTTTGACCTGTTAGCCACTGTTGCCCGAGGATAATCTCTTCCACTAGACGTGATGCGCAAAATAATTCTGTTTGTACTGTTTCCACCCCCATGGACACTGGCAATATAATAATTCATTATATGGCCAGTCGTGACTCAGACTGGGCCATGTGAATTATTCGGGAGTTTTCCGTTATCTGGTTTTTCTGTTCGGGAGTTATCAGCTGGCTTTTAATGAAATTGCCAGTTCCGGCAGTGTCCAGGACTGCCTTAAGCTTGTGGGTTTTTATCTGGACTTCGATCCGAGGGGCATGTGTTCTTAGCCTCTGATCGCTTAAGGTTAAAATTCGTTCCACCCTTTCACTTATGCCGGGGGCGATGGGTGACTCGATATCCCGGCTGCGGCATTTCCCGGCTCCTGCATCCCACTCTGACGGCTCTTTTTCCCTATTTCGAGGGGGACAGCCATGGTGGCTTTTTCCCTAGCGGCGGCTATACGGTTTTCCACTTTCGGGCAGTCGCGGTACAGGTGTCTCGGGGTAATACCAACACTTCAGCACGAATGGCCCCTCTTCGCTTCTAGTGGGTTTGACATTCTCTGCCGTTCGCACCGGGTGGGTGGGTGGCAGGCGTTTCGAAACATTTGCTTTCTCCTGTTCTTGGCAATCTAGTTCCGCCTCACTCGCTCTCTCTACCAATTCCTCTATTCCCGTCGCCCCCGGGTGTCTAAGGGCGCTTCGTATGGCTGGTATCAATAATTTTGTAATGATACTCACGCCCTCTGCCTCAGTACCTTCGGGAGCGATTCGGGAATACATCTCTGCTTTCCTCATAATAAAAATATCTGCTTCCTTTTGCTTTTGCTGTTTTTGCGTGTAAAATTCTGTCCATAAGGTAGTAAGTACTTCCTCCCCTGCGAACTTATTGTTCAGGTGGGTAGCAAATTGCTCCCAGATCGTCACAATCTCGCCATACCTATTCCACCAGGAAATGGTGGTGCCCTTAAACTGTTCTCATGCCTTTAGCACCCACCGCTAATTTGGAACCCTGCTGGCCTTGAACTCGTGTCCACAATTATTTATAAAATACTCCGGGTCTTCATGGGACATCCCTGAAAATTCGGGCAATATGATTCCCTCGGGTATTCTCCTCTCCATTTCTAAGTGACTAGCAGGGGCTCGGTCCGGGTGTGAAGGGTGTTCCCATTCCCCTCGGCTTTGGTGCGTTTGTTGCTCTCGGAATTTCCGGCAGTTATATTGTGTGGTGGGAATGTCTGGGGCCAGCCAATACACGGATAACAGTATCTCAGGGAACAGTGGCTGCACTGGACCGTGTACAGTCCTGTCCCACGACAAAATGGAGCACTGTATTGTTCCAGTTGAGGACTTTCGTCCGGGCTAATGCCCTCTCTTCCTACATTCCTCGTCCAGAGGTTATTTCGGGTTCCTTCGGTTCCCATATCACTCCCTTCCGGTGTTATGCTGATATGCGTATCCTCCATACCCTTTGCCCACCTCCTATAGGAATCCCTAGTCCGCCGGCCTAGTACACTAGAATCTTCGCGGGTTAATTAGGTACTGGGCACAACGAGGTGTTTTTCCAGATTCCTCGAAGTCTTTTGCATCCTGGCTAGCTCGGTAGGGGGAGACCCCTTCTCATGGTATATTCTGGTTCTTGTCTCCTATCTACGCAGAATTTACTCCACCCCACATTGGGCGCCAATTAAACTTGACACTATTCGCCTCTTTGTGATATGATGTACAGGGAGGGTCATAGGGTCTGAGTTATTTTTACCAGGCACAGACTATAAGGTGCCTTGAAGGTTGAGGGTAAACAATAAGGTAGTCACTCGGTGTTTCAATTTAGTATTGTCTTGAATAATTATGAATACATAACACAGTCTACATGAGCTAGTCTGTAGGAGTCGGGCTGCAGGAGTCGGGCTGCAGGAGTCGGGCTGCAGGAGTCGGGCTGCCATAGTCAGACTTCAGGAGTCAGGCTGCAGGAGTCAGTCATTAGTTAGTATGAATAGTTGGTATGGTTGGCTGGTCTGCTTGGTTGACCTTGTCAGCTGGTATGTATGGTTGTTATAGTTGGCAGGTCTGCTTGATTGGCCTAGTCGGCTGGTATGGTTTTTCGGTATGTACCTTAGCTATTGTCTGCTAGGAATGGCCAGTCTGTATATCTGGTCGATTGGTTGGCATTAGCAGTTGTTATGGTTCGCTTATCCTGATGGCCGTTATACTGAACGGCTGGAATGACTGTGTAGTATGGGTTGTTTGTACAGTTTGGGAGTGTTTTTGACGTGCATGGCTGGTTCGTATTTTAAGGTGGTATTTACTGGCTTATATGGTAAGAGGCTTGCCTACTAAAAAGCCAATAAAACTGGCAAGGGTCGGTCACCTGCTGATCGTCGTACCATGGAGTGGTAGAGATCGTCGTACCATCTTTATGAGAATCGATCCCTCTGGGTCCCACACATCGAACTTTGTTTTTCGCATTAAGTATGTAATTGTTTTCCTCGATGTTGTTTACAATTTGTTCTAGAGGTTTTGAGATTTTTTTTATTTTTCAAGTTTAAGGTCATTAGGGTTAATGACAACGCTGTAAGCAACCAATATGTTCGGAGCTATCAATGTAATTTTTTCCTCGAGTTTTAGAATTATTTTCTGAATTTTTATGTTTTTCTCGATTTTTTGTTTGGGAGGGTAATAGGTGGGGGTGGGGACGGTGGTTAGTGTGTTGGGGTCGAGCAGGGAATGGTGGGTTTACGTTATACACTCAAGAGCCAAAAAAAATGGCACACCTGCTAATATCATGTACGGCCCCCCGAGCACGCATAAGTGCCGCAAGACGACATGCCATGGACTCAACTAATGTCTGAAGGTATGCAGGAGGCAATTCTCACCATGAATCCTGTAGGGCAGTCCACAAATCCAATCTGTGCTAATTTGAAAAATGGTTGCACATCTGGCACGTTTAATGATTCTCGCCAGTCGTCGTTTGTCCCGTTCTTTCACGATCTTTTTTCTGGCTGCAGCGATGTCGAAGATGTGATATTTTACCGGATTCCCGATATTCATGGTACACTCGTGAAATGGTCGTATGCGAACATCCAAATGTTATCGCTACCTCGGAGATGTTATGTCCCATCTCTTGTGCGCCGACTATAACACCACGTTCAAACTCACTTGAATCTTGATAACTACCATTGTATCAGCAGTAACCAATCTAGCTGCCGACCACATTGCGTTACTCTGATTGGTTCCATACCACTGTTATTTGCATATGTATGCCTATACCAGTTTTTTTTGTTCTTCAGTGTATGTTCCTCGATTTTTTTAGATTTTTTTTCAAGTTTTGCGATTTTTTGCGATTTTTATGATTGAAAGNGTAATTATAATTTTTTTTTTTTCGATTTTTGTGATTTTTCTTTATATTTTATGATTGTGTGGGCAATTGGAGGCGGGGCTGTTGGCTATGGTGAGCGAGAGAGGGTATGGTGATTTTATATGTACCTCGATTAAAATTTGAATTTTCGAATTTTTGTCGAATTTTTATGATTGGTTAGGCAGGTCGAGTGGAGGGGTTTTGGTAAATGTGAGTGGGGAGGGTAGTTTATCAAGGTCACGGGCGTGAGGTCAAGGCCACCAATATCCAACATGGCGGCTGGGAGCCGTCACAACATGATGTTCGGTCGGCTCCTGGCGCCTGTCCCCCATCCCATAGTCCCAGGCTTCCAATTATCATACTACTTACATGTCAAAAATGTCAAACAATTTCATTATAAAATCAATAATCATTTTATTAATTTTCTATGTCTTTGCAGGGGCCCTGATTTGCCCCACCTTCTAGGGGTGTCGATTCTCNACAACCACCACCAAACACAATGTACAACTGAGAAATCTGACCTCTTTTTTTTCGTTCTCAAGAACGTAAAAAAATTATTATAAAAAGGAACGAATTGGAACACATGAAGCTATCAATTACAACCCTTTCCTGCTGTTCGCATCTTATCGCATGTAGCGTCTTAAAATTGAAACTCTGAGCTATATACTTAACATTATTTCGAATACACACGCCACATTATTCTATATGTTGTTCACGGGAAGGGCCTACACGTCTTAAGGCTAGGCTTTACCTATTATGCAGAAATTATTCGTTCCCGTGTCATAATTTCTGTTACAGAGGTGTTATGAGAAATGTTTGGTTACAGAAATTTTACATTTTACTAGTTGTTTAATACTTTTGTATCTCATTTTCACTGTGTGTTATTTTCTGCTTGCAAAAATTCAGGAACTTGTTGATAAAATATAAATATGTTCCTGAATGTTTACAGGCAGATAACACACAATTAAAATTACGCACAAAAATATTAAACAACTAGTAAAATGTAAATTTTCTATAACCGTACATTGTCAGTAATTATTATGAATCCGAAATTATGACGCGAAAACGAAAAATTTCTGCAAAAGGGGTAAAGATGAACCTTAAAATTGCCTGTCACATACACTCTGACTTGTATTAACAATTTATATAAATGCATTGGAGTTACAAGTAAGCCACCGATGACTCTTTATTGCCAGCCAATTACCCTACATTAAAACACAAACAATGCTACCATGCCCTACTCTGTTAATTTTTTCGAATTTTATTAAATATAGTTAGTTTATTTATTTTGTTTGCTTGAAAAAATGCTCTAGAATGGCGTCCGCAACCTCGTACTTTCTCGCGCACCATCTATGGTTTTGTTATTGCCACATATGTAACACCTAAGGAGGGGAATCAGCTTGTCAGCTGGTAATGGGAACAGGTCACATCACAGCCTCATAATACGTCAAAACCTGCTCCATGCTGAAAATCCCATCACCCACCATATCTATCGTCTAGCTGGCAAGCTGGCACCTAGTCTCCATTCCTAGATTTACAATTCTAGCTACGGTTACGTGGCATGCACTACTGAAATACGGATACACAAGTTCACTACACAACTTCGCTCAATGACTCCTCTGGAATTGCTCCCATGGCCACTGGAACTGCTCTTCCGGTTGGTGAACGGCTGTTGTAGAATAATTTGTTGCCACTTATGATGTTGACTCGCGCTCACTCAGATTTCCCGTCGCCATCAGCTGTCGGAATCGTGCCACCGGCTAACCCAGCCTGAAGTTTGCGATGGCATCTAGAGTCGAGTCGTCGACACCTCTAGTTGTCGTTCAGCGACCCTCGCCGCCGGTGAAGCTCGAGCTGCTGCTCTTAGGATCTTCGCACCCTCACTGAAGTCAGTTCTCAGGTTCGTCAAGAGTCCTCCACTCACCAATAACTACGCGTAAACGTTAGGACCCATCGACTCTCAAGACCTCCAAGTTAAGAGCCCCAAATCTCTTCACTCACGTTAGGCCCCACTGCGTTTGGCAGCCAATCTGTGACATTTGCTTTCCTGAATCTCATTGAGTTCTGGTTTTCAGTGCGACATTCACATCTAGGTTGTCATCTCAGTTATCAGTCAAAAATGTTTGCTCTTTCTTTGCGAGGTGAAGCTAGAAATCAAACACACCGATGTTTCATTTATGGTTGCCCAGAAGTCGAAAGTCGGTTCGCTATTGCTCATCTCACATTTATCAACGTCCCGACGACGTGCGATCTGGTATGTTTCTTTGCGCTGAAACTCGACTTATCAGGTGAACCTGTTGGGTACGAGGGTGTAATTAATGTAATCAGAAATAAAATCCACGGATCCCGTGCTTTCGCTAGCCGTCCCCGACTTCTCAGGGCGCCCTACCAACCAGCGAGGAACTAAATCAACAAAAATAAGCCTTGGATCTCGCCCTAACGAGGAGCCTCCGGCCTCGCAGGGTGACTCAGACAGCGAGTGTTCAAAACGCGACCGATTTACTAAGACCGCGTCTCCAAAATGCGGTAAAACGTCCTAGTCAATCGGGCGCTCCCAGTACAAACAATAGCAAACATACTTGTCACTTTATGGTGCCCCATTTAAATTCACCTCAATTTAAATTTTAATATGTTTACATTAACTTAATTCTCTACATTAAAAAAAAAACAGTTTCATTATAAAACTAATACTTGCCATATTGATTTTTAATGTGTGTGTAGGAGTCCTGGTTTGCCCGCCTTTTCGACATNTTCTCCATGTGTAAGTACACATGAGAAAGCTGATATTTTATTTCTGTTACAAGAATGTCACAAAAAATTACCCTTCCCAAAAGGGAGCAGGTTGGCGCCCATGAAACTGTCAATCACGACCCTTCCCTACTTTCATCTTCTCTAGTATAACATATTAGAATTGAAACTACAGGCTATACTTAACAGTATTCCCAATACATACATCACATTATGCTAATCGTTACAAATAAATGAAAATTTTAACCAAGTTTCTATGACAATTTACAACGGATAGCCTCAGAAGCCTGAAACAGGCAAAACGTCCTTGAGTTCCTTCACTGTTTTAATTTTAACAAAATCCTATCCTTTTATTACTTTTCATAGCAGAGAAAAAAAATAAAAACCGTCTCAGAACACTAAGATTAAAGGAAAAGTTCGGTGTATGAAAGAGAACCCCAAAGTAACCTTTATGGAATATATATATGTGTGTATATATATATATGTATAAGTTTTATACATATTCTGTTTTACAGCCAATAGGGTTATCAAAACATTTTTTATATTTTATCCATCTCAAAAACTTAAGAAATTTCATCTTTGAAGCATTTTAACAAATATCCCATACAACAAGACTGAAAACATAATTAAGTACACAACAAGACTAAAAACATAATTAAGTACGTATATTTTCATACTACACCCCTCCCATGATTAATTAAAAAGGAGAATAATTCCCCCTTTGTGCCTGTTCAAATGCTTAAGGTGTTCTCTGTCTCGTTATTCCAAAGACGTTTTATTTATGCTAAGACGTAGCTGGTCTTCTGTGTTCTCGAAGAAATTGATCCTTCCATGTTTTTTTCATTGGTCAGTTCAAACACCACGCCGCACTGCATAGCTCGAGCGTCGTCTGCTGGCAGGGCTGTAGGGGTCACTATATTGTTTCCGTTCGTAATTTTGTTTTCCATCCGACATCTTATTTTCTCTTTTTTCTCTCAAAATGTCTCGTTTTATCTTCAAAATGTATTCTTTTCTACTCAAATATTCCCATCTTCCTCTCTAAACGTCTGGAATTCCCCTCTAAAGTCGTAGAAGATTCCCGTAAATTCATTTTTCGTTTTCCCACCACAGCAGCAGCGCATTCGCTATATTTACACCTCCTAAAGAAACATCTCTACGACACTGAAAAATTCTACAAAATGAATAAATAGCCATACTTAGATAATTAAAAAAGGTGTCGCCCATAATTTACTTCAATGACACAGTTTTCCCATGAGTAAGGGATGAGGAATTGACAGATCCATCCGCCATTTTGGATTAGAATATGATTTCATAACCATCGATTACACCAAGCATAATTTTATAAATAAAAGTTATGTATTTAAATATTTATTTAACCAATAAAATAAGTATATCGAGCAGTGTGTCCATCGACTCGTATTTTCAAGAATAATTCTACTGTGATGCCATAACTATCGATTAATTAACAGCACAATATAATAAATAAAAAGTTATGCATTAAAATTTTTAAAATTTAAACTTACACATATAATTATATCGAGGGACGTGTCTGCGGAAACGTATTTTCAAGGAGGTTACAATATGACGCCAGAAAATGTGATAACGTGACTATGATTAGTGCCAAATTAAATTTTATAAGCATAACATAGCGTTAGTAAATATACCAAGTGATATATATTTTCGGACTCGTATTTTCAAGTATAATGCTCGGATCCTTAGCCCCTAGCCCTTAAGCTCGGACCAGCTGGTGCGCTTGGTTATTGAGCTCTCAGTGGTTTGTCACTGTTTTTCTGCAGTTAAAGTCCGCTGTTCTATTCAAGGCCCCACATGTGATTTTTTGTTGGAGATTTACATGTAGGGAAGTGCGGTAGAGTCTGTGGAGATAAGATTTTTCTCGAGGTACTCGCATTCTTTCTCCTGTCTTCATTACGACGCTACTTCGTCCCTCTACCACATATAACCTTGTCCGCTCTCCGGGGTTAGCTGGTACGACGGTTTTGCCCATTCAGTGATAGCCGACTCATTACATTTGTCGGATGACAAACGTAATAAGTCATTATCAATGATTCATTCAATTGGCGGTTGAAATCTATAAGGTATAAAAGCAAATGCCATAACAAATCGAACAAATATTTGGGATTGTGGAATTTTGCTTGTGAAGAATACATGGAGACTACACTGATAAAACGAGACAGTCAATTTTAAAATATAATTAGGTACACACGACTTTATAATAATTCCACGCCTGTGCATGTAGAGAGTAAGGATATACAGGTAAACTCAAGTTTCACAGCTATGCCTCACCTGAAAATCGTACCTCTTGCACTGTTGCCAGTGTGTGGTGACAATTGTTTAATCGAATAACATCCTCAGTTTAAGGTGGGTTGTATCTGCGACACATAAAAATGTTTGGCGAAGACAGTCTCGCACAGAATCAGTTTTGTATGTACTGAGTTTTGGTTTTGTACTCGGTAAAGAAACTGTAGAACGGTGCAAGCAAAATGCGGGAATGCTAGTGCAAAATGCGGGAATGGTCGTACAAAATGTGGGAATGCCTGTGCAAAAATATAGAAACGGCTGTGCAAAATGTAGGAATGCCTGCAGAAAATGCATGAATGCGTCCGAGGCAAATATTAGGGCGTCCCTAGGAAATCGACGAAGGAGCAAGTAAAGCAAAGGGTTTCGTGAGGAATATTGTTTGAAAAGTTCATTAAATGTTACCGAACGAGAGAAGTTGTATGCATACATTTTATTTCCTAAAGGAAGTTACTCAAGAGTTCAATAAATATAGTATTTTATCAATTCACTATAAAAATGTGTGTTCGTGTCTATACATACAGTAATTCACATGAGGGTGAAGGAGGGGTGGGTTATATATAATCTCACAGCAAGTGAAGAGACTGACAGTTCATCATCGGGTGTAGATGAGAGCAGATCGATGTTCTTATCTTCATAGACTGCAAGAATATACTACACCACGACGGAAGTGTTTGAGGCCCCAGTGATTTTGACGACGACTTAGATCATAACTCTCGGTGCCGACATTGGAAGGTTTTGCTGCTGTACGGCCAGTATCTACGAATGGAGTGAAGGGTGGAGTGGAGAGTTTTGGGCGGCTCTTAACAACGGGGTCTTGAGATCTGACGAGTGTGAAACGAGGTGGGAATAGAACAGCACCGGAATGCATGGGTGGGGGGAACGGGAGATCCCCGAGAAAAGCCGCCGACCAGTGGCATCGTCCGACACGATTCCCATTTGCGAAAATCCGGGAGCGACCCCGCCGGGAATCGAAGCCGGTTCGCCGAGGTGGGAGGTGAGCAGTCTAACCGCTCAGCCTCCGCGGTCCCTCTTAGTTTGGGGCGCGGATTTCACAGTAGGGAGTCTACTTGCATAGCACCCGCATCACGACAGTATATTGATCGCTATTGTAGCAGAAAACACATACCTACATTGATTGTTTCGCCTACTATCGACTCAGGAGGCGCAGTAGTTAACCATTGGTCTCGCATTCGGGAAGACCTGGCTTCGAATCCCGGGCTGACCATCCTGATTATGGGTTTTCCCATACTTTTCCGATATCACCACCAGGCGAATGCTGGGATGGTTCCTTACTACAGGTCATGGCCGATTACTTCCACGTTCTCGCCGACCTCACCGTCGGCGAGACTTTAAACACTGGCCACCCTCATGCCTGCCCGCCCGAAGGTGGAAGAGCAGCGAAAATGGCGAATGACTGTGGTATGTGGTGGCAGAAGATAGGGATGTGACACACGAGGCTACCACAGCACGGAGGTGCATCATCCAGTAGGTAAGGTAGGCTACGAACACGGCGGAAGGTTTCAACAAGCAGTGGAAGGGGATGCAGCCAGGAAAAGAGCGCACACTGAAGCATGGCGGTGAAAGGAGCAGGAGGTGGTTAGATCGTGACCATGGTTGATGGAAGTGGTATGCAGTGGTAGGGTGTGGGATGTGACCTAGAATGGAAGTGTGCCGTCAAATCTGCCGAGAACTGCCTGCGTGTGTGTCGGTTAAAATGTATGCAGTTAGGATTGTGATACATATTTTTAAAGGTTTATGCCAAAAGTACTTAATCGCAGCTACAGTACGTCCAAAAACAGCAAGGATGAAGAAATTATCACGTATTTTACCGTCTCTGCTGACATATTGTTTGCCTATACTCGAGTACACAGCAAATCTCAGTTTTCACGTCGTGACAAATTTCAAGGAGTCTGAACGCATCTCTGGGCTCCAGTGGGCGGATGTGTGTAAGAGGTAGCGGGCGGGGGTCGCGGGTTTGAGCCCCGCCCGAGGCTGTCTTCACGCCCGGCCAGGCGCGGGACGGCCGTCTTAACGCGGGGTCGCGAAACTGCCGCGACTTGCGCATCTCTTCCGCGCGCCAAGGAGCCGGCGTTGGGGGATCAAAAGAGATTTCCCTTTGGTTTTTTATGGCTGGAAATCAGAGCTTTTGATCTCTGTATCTGCCAGTTCTTCCCCGGCCCTGTTTTTGTTCTCTTTTTGCTCGCCCCTCCTCCTCCTCGCCCTCCGGCAAACCATCCCTTAGACTCTCCTCAACCCTCTCCCTCCCGTGCCCTCCGCCCATCGCTCACATCGCGACATCAAAGTAACCTGCGCGGTGCTCTCGTACCGCTGCACATCGCTCCGACTCTCTCTTTCCGGGGCCGTCCTCGTCGTTAATAACATCATATGGGGGCTCTTAAAGGTGGTCCCTCCTCCTCCTTGTACCCCGCTTCTATACACCACTTTTCTCTCTCTCTCTCTCTCTCTCGTACACACATGCTCCCGCATCCCGCTAGCCCCCTCCCCCCCCCAAACTCCCCTACTAGCTCCGACACGGGTGGTATATCAATTGCGCGTTTGTCAGCTTCTTACTCTCTCTCCCCGGCACATTGTCCCGTTCGGTTCGCTGGCCGTGCGGGTGCCGACCTCTTGCCTCTGAGGGCAACGCCGTGCCGGCACGGAGCAGCGTACTACTCGAAACTGAGCCACGAACTTCGTCAAGGCCGACAAACAGAACTATATGTCGTTAACGGTGAACTGAGCACTTTTGAAAGCGCTGCTTAAGATCTACTTGCATGAACATTGTGTATTCTTCCACGATATATACAATAATGTTACCATAGGTCTGATCACTTTATTCGTGCGTCGGTCAAGGGCAACTGTAATTTTTTTTAGGAAAGCAAATATTTTACAAATGTTTTTATTCTTACAGTTATATTAATAAAAAAAAGTAACATCAAATATTTCAGTATTCACAAATGCTTACTTAACATTTGTAATTTAACGTTAACACATGTAACTACTATCTTTCCGTCACTGCCAACTTTACCGTGAGCGTGACAGTCAGGGTGCCCGTTAAAATATACGCAGGTAGGGGAAGTAACATTATTCAAAGGTTGATTTCAAAAGTGTTCACTTTACAGTGAACAGCATTTATATGTGTAATTAACTTTGTCATGGACCTGCTTATCTTATTCATGCTTCAGTCAAGTAAAACTGTGAAATATTATAAAAGCAAATCTCTTACAAATTTGTTTATTCTTTCACTTATATGTATTTAAAAAAAGAAAGAAAAAGGTATTTCAGTATTCGTAAACTTCTATTCAACATTTTAAATTCAAAGTAAAAACAGAAGACTATTTTCCTTCCGTCGTTACCAACTTCATTAGGTGCATGCCAGTCAGTTTGCGGGCTAAAATATATGCAAGTATGGACAGTGATATTTTTCAAAGGTTGATTTCAAAATACTCAGCCGTGAACAGCCTCAAGTAATAGAAAAAAAAACAATGTAACAAGTTAAAAACATTGTACCGGACATCTTAAACATTGCATTCCAAAAATTACCAGTATGAAAACGATTCTAATGAATCTACCCCATAAATTTGCCTACATTGGTACACTTTTTTAAAGACGGATTTTCCACCCTTCTCTGCTGAAATCTTCACTACGGAAACGATGAATCGCTTAAGTTGGTAACGGAAATGTAAATAATGACACGAAAGAAACTGCCATTAATCAAATAGTAAAATACCGGCAAAAAATAACATCTTCATACGAGAGAGCCATATAGGTTAACAACAACATTAAACTTAAATTAATGCGTAATTGCCTTACGGCTGACTAAGCAATGTTTTTTTTTCATTGTTCGTGTGCTAGGGAGCACATCAGTAGGACATTTTAGAAAGCAGTTTCTTATTTCGGTTTGTTGCGCGGCCTTCCGTCGCGTGCAAAAATTAGCACATCCTTGAACTAGTATACATGTGCACATCAGCTGATTATGTAGGGATGTTAGAAACAACCCCGCGTTACTACTATGCCAGTTATTGATATGAAGTTCATAATGCAGAGAAAGACAAGTTTCATTTTCTGTTAATTTAAACATGCATACCAAATACATGCACCAAATAAAATATTTGTGTTTCCTTCGTTGTTCATCCAGTTTTTGGAATATTCTTCACATTCCAAAAAGAGTGCGTAAGAAATGCTTCAATATTTATTTATTTCCTGCTGAACCTGCCGCTGTTAGCACATGGGCGTGCACATTTACAGCATTTTCCTGGAATATCTGTGTATCCCAGCATCTCTTGAAGGAAAATAAACGAGTCGTAGTGGGTTCTATTACCACGACAGCTATTAAGAGTCAACTCTCCATCACGAAATGCAATGGAGTGTTACCATTAATTGGAAAAAAAGAAAAAAAAAAAAATTACGTGCTTATTTGCTTGTTGGTGTAACTTCACTGTCGTCTACGAGTATGCACACAAGCCATTATTTTTTGCTTAACGGCTGCAAGGGCCTACATGTACTGAGATATCTAGCATTTTGGGCTTAGTCATCCAGGATTTATCGAATAAACCAATGCCTTAAACATGCATTTAATGCAGGCGTTAAAATTGTTTATAGTACTTAGTAGTGCGCCTATATAAGATAGATAATGTTTTACGTCCCCAAGCACCAGCCGACTTGGGTAATCATGCATGGAGACGGCCTCCCAATGGACAGGGGGATCGAGATACGCCCGATCCCCGCTGGCAATCTCGGACTAACGTGAAAGTTGTCCACGCACGAGACCCTCATGCGGTACTATCGTGCGCCTTCCATATCCTCCCACCCACTCAGACGCGCCCGTGGTCTGGCCCGGATGCACCATCCTCAAGACATTCATCCTCACCACTACTGGCTGTGCGGGTCAGTGCCGGAGTTGTTACGCCACTCACTACGTCGACCCGTCTCAAGCGATGGGCAGCCTCTGGGTCTGCGTCCGCCTCGAAGCCAACCACTGCCACCACGAGTTCGACCCTTTGACCGGTTACATGAGAGAATGCACCGTGAGTCCAACCGCGGTACTACTTAACTTCCCGTTGCACTTGTGAGTGTTCGGACTGGGTCTTCTGCCTTGTCCTCGCCATTTCCATCCCTTGAATTTCTTCACTAGGAAACTCATGTCTTGGGGCCCCCAAGGCCTGAATGCTCAGTAATCCGACACCCCACCTCGTGATCGGACCTTGGTACCCTCTATTCGCCCGACAATCAAGCCAGATGCCCCTTTCCAGCCACGAGGAAGATGGGTAGCTTAAGGACCGCTCGGTGTAGCTCAATTTACTTAAGCCCAGGGGTGGTGGGTGCCGAAGCACCACTCAAGGATGCTTGGCTCGCCTCGGTGGAGAGAGGTTATGTATGGCTCAAAGATCCGTCGCTTCTTCCACCATTTCAAGGGCCATGCGCGGCTTACTAAGCTCGGATAACTATAGCAGGTTACTGTTACGTTACCTCAATCGCTTGGATGCCTTCATCACTCAGGAAGACTCACCAGGGGATTCCATTACACGTGATTACGTGAAAATGTTGAACTTACTCCATTGCTACACCATGTTGTCACAGAAAACCAAGTCGGAGCCATGAAACAAACACGAAAAACAAGCCAAGAAAGGCTGTATTCAAAATATATCAATAAAACGTATAAAAAATCCCACAAGGAGTTTTGTCCGATTTATAACACAACATAGAAAAAAAATGAAATAAAATTACAGGACTAATTGTTAAACGAGAAAACTGAAGGGGAAAAAAAAGGAAAACACAACTAAGACAGCATAGACGAACACTCAGACGAAGACAAAATTTCGGACAAGACTGGAAGACACAGAAGAACACAGTAGGTTTTCTTAGACGAGCTTGTCGCGACATTTCGGGAGCTGACATCTGCTCTCGTCTTCAGGCGGAATTTACAGTTTTCACGCTTAGTTCGCTTGAAGACGAGAGCAGATGTCAGCTCCCGAAATGTCGCGACAAGCTCGTCTAAGAAAACTTACTGTGTCGTCATCGTTGTGTCTTTAAGTCTTATGCAAAATCTTGAGTGTTCGTCTGTGCTGTCATCCTTGTGTTGTCCTTGATTTTTTCCAGTTTTTTTTTTCATTTGATAATTGGTTGTGTAATTTTATTATTTTATTTTTTTCTATTTTGTTATAAATCTTACACAATTCCTTGTGGGATTTGTTATCTTATTTATTTATGTATTTTGACTACAGCCTCTCTTGGCTCGTTTTTCGTGTTTGTTTCATGTCTCAGACTTGGTTTATTTTTGGCGACATAGTGTAGCAATTAAGTATGTTAGAAATGTTTCACTACATCATTCACACCATTGCAAGAATCTTTCAAAGAGCTCCATTAAACGTATATATCCCCCATAGTGTGTATGTCGGTAAACACTGCTTAGTATCGTCTTTTTGCCCAGAGAGTATCTTTCCACAGCAAGATGTAAACGTTAACATAGGCACTTACGCCAGTTCTTATCACAGTGTTTATACAAAAAAAAATAATCTATATTAGATAAAAACATGTTCTGGTAAAATATTTTTAATAGGGAAATTGGGAGCCTATGAAGCCACCCACTCCGGGTGTACTCGGAAGTGTTCGGAAGTTTTCGGTGTGTTGTATTGTTGACTACTCTATATACAAGGCTGAATTCACTTTTTAAAATTATTCAGTTTGCTTGGCTCAATTTTATTCCAAAAATTTAACCTCAGATTATAATTGTTTGTTATCTTTTCTCTTTTCATGATTCCCTGTTGTGGTTGCAAACTAACAATCACTTTTCTTTTCCACTTTATTTTATTTCCATCAGTTTTGTTCGAGTTTACCAGTTATTAAGAATATTTCTGGGCATTCTCCCCTCATTCATAACAAATAACATATTTGTGTATAGTAAAATTAATAGTTTTTGACAAATTATTGAAAAATATTTGGATGAATTGCTGCAAGTTTTGTAAGAAATGCCTGCTCTTTCTGCGTCACATATGCCTAACATATTCAAAGTAATGGATACTCAGCTCCTCGATTGGTGCTCGAACTCGTGAAATCCCAGTAATGGTTCTCCAAGGAGGAACCACTTATTATAGAAAATTCGGAATACTTTTTTAACTGAACAAAAGTTGTTGTCTGGAACCAAAATAGCGTTTAAATTAGATAATAGTGAGACCTAGGGTTCACATTTCGAATACAGATTCGAGTTTCGTAGCGTTTTCGTTGAGCTATTATTGGAACTACTGATTCTTTGCGTGCATATATGAAGCTGTTACAAAGATTCAGGAAATGCCCAACAGATAAACATAGTGTCGGTACTAATTAGAAACTCGACATCGTGATTAATTATTTTAGCTTCTATTAATGACGGGATAATGTTAAGAAAGGGCAGTAAAATGTGAATAAAACAGATGGAAATAAAAGTAAGTGGAAGAACGAATTTTTAGTTCTGAGCCACAACAAGGAACCTTGGAAAGAGACAGGACAAAAATATCTGAGGTCCAATCTCTGTAATAGTGTGGACCAAGCAGAGCGAAGAATTAGTAATGTGAACTCAAGCTCGCAGAAGGATAGGTAGGGCTGAAATACCTGACGGCTCCCACTAGTCGACAGTAGACTCCACCGGAATGAATTTTAAACTGCCATTGGTGGAAACATTTCGGCGGCCTCTCACGAAGGCTCGCAACCAACCGTACGGCGGAACGCCGAGGACTGCCGAGCACTCCCGAGTCCACCCGAAGCTGGTTGCCTCACAGGTCTCGCATCGCCGCATTCAAAATACGTTCACCCACGATACATTTTTATCTACTGCTGACAGTTTCAGTGGGCAATAAATTTAAACATTACATGTTTACTAGGACACTAAAACGTGCGACTACTACATTCACTGCCAAATTCACTTTAGTAATCCGGTTAGTTTTATTTCTAAATGTTGATTTCAAAAGTATGCTATAAACCGTAAACACCGTATAGCTATGATGCAGTGAATAGGCCTACATTTAAATTTCATAAAGTGGTTATTTACATCGTGCATCAAACAAAACAAAGTTCTACGCAGAAACACAGGAGAGTTTTTTTATATCTGTATGTGGCACACATCCCATCTTAGACGCTCTATTTCTCTCAGCAGTTGATTTGATAATAAATCCCCCCCCCCTTTTTTTTCCTGACATTTACGGTTCGTTTCCTGATGTAACAAAAACGAAATTTGTATGCAGAACGATCTTCATCTCCTGCCTCGGTCATATAACAATGATGCGGCAAAAACTTTGTTGTCGGATGGCCTTTACATAATTTGTAGGAACCTAAGTAATTTTGCTGAGACGTGCAGCTGTAATCAGTGGTACCAGCTGCAGTTCCGCTTCTATGCACTAGATAGACATTAGTCGAACCTTCCGCTCCGGCTCCACAATACAGATTTCTTTAATTTTATTTTTTACAACAGTTACATTCCAGAAATTTATTTGATTTTTTCCTTCGCTGTAAATGAAATAACTGTGGCTGAGAAACCCAGGAAGCTAATTTTTTCCGTGCTCCTACGCTGTTTTTAGACACGGGATTAAGAATATTGGTTCATTTCATAGACCAATTTCATTATAGGCTGTACACGGTAAAGTGAGCACTTTTGTAGACCTAGTTGCTTTTTCCATTCAGTCATTTTTATCCCTTAACTACCTTTTAAAATAAATATTGCCATACAAGTAATAAACACAGTGTTTATAGTCCATCGCACTAGGAAGTTTACGCCTAAGGCTAAAATAAAATATATTTATTGATTATTATTCCAAATGAGGAAGCTTTCAAAAGTGCTCACTTTACCGTGAATAGCCTATAATATTTTTAATTGCGCGAGAAAAGTTGAGTCTTATCACGGTAGTAAAGTAATGAAATTAAAATGTGAAATAATTCTATATTAGAGTTCACTCTAGCAGAAAACAATTGGAAAATAAAAATTTTAGCTTAGGTTTTACGGCGAATTTGGCTGTGATTTTAATAACGAGTCATATTTAAAAAAGAATGTAATACCTTCTGTAGAGGTAGTTACGTGGCTTCCGGTGCTCCTCTTCCCGCTGATTGCAGGATCGTTCTTCGCAACACCTGCTGCGTGAGGCACGGGGGAGTGGGGTAGGCGTGCTTTGGGCACGGCCGCTGGCGGAGCGAAAAGCAGGACAGGATGTCGAACAAAGAGGCGGCGTCCCTTTGATGCTCCGCCGAGCTCTGAGAGCCACTTTTCCGTCATCCCGGCTTGTTAAATATGTGTGGATATCACTCGCTCCCCCCTCCCCCATCGGGTCTCTCTCTCTGTCTCTCTTTGCCCTTTCCTTCGCCCAACTGTTCACAAAGCTTTCGGCTTCTAATTGCGTTTGTCTGTCAAGTCTGCGATACAAACACGACCCGCTCTACTCTCCGTCTCCCGTCATCACCGACCTGTTCCACACGACGATGTGCCGCACCGGCTTACAAAGCGCTCCTCTCCGTCGCGTATTAATTCCCGATAATTTATTTTCCTATTCCTGTCGGCGAGAAAAGTACTAGTTTTCATATCGCGTTCTCTAACGTCGTGTATGTAAGGTACAAGTAGTGCCACTTTCACTGCAGCATTGCACTCCACTGTGAAAACTGCAGAACTCATTAACGGCCCTAACTACCAAGCCGGCAGCCGCTAACTTCTAATGGGGAATCAATGTTAAACGAAATTCCTTCTCATTACGTCAATTTTTAAGATGACTGTTTCAAACAAAAATTTTTCTACGTGTAATTTCTTAAGGAATGTTGCTACGTTAAGACATTTTGCCAATTGTTTTGTTTAGTATATTTTTTACTGAAATGTAATATTAAAATTTACATATAACAAAAAAATACGAATAGATATTTTTTTTTCGAGGATAATTTATGTAATAATATTTTCTGAGAAAGTCGCGTCAAAATGTTTTTTGTTTGAAAGAGTTATCTTTAAAACTGATGCAATGATAAGGAATTTCGTTTAACATCGGTTCCCTAAAGGCTGTCTACGGTAAAGTGAGCACTTTTGAAAGCCCTGCTTGAAGTCTACTTGTATGCACATTACGTATACTTCCGCAATATGAAAAAAAAAATTAACATAGCCATGGGCCTGATCACTTTATTCGTGCGTTGGTAAAGTAAAATTGTAAATGATTAGAGAAGTAGATATCTTACAATTTTACTAATACTTACTCTGATATGCATTAAAAATACACTAAGTAAAACAAACAATTTTCCCGACACTTTTAATCGAACGCTAAGACATGCAACTACTTTCTTTCCGTCGCTACTTACTTTACAGGGCGGATGCCATTCAGCGTGCCCGTTAAAACACATGCAGGTAGGGACAGTGACATTTTTCAGGGGTTCATTTTAAAAGTGCTCACTTTACCGTGAAAGTTTTTCAAGCGGTCAAGGTATGAATAAAGTGACATCCGCTTCATAGCAATGTTAATTTTACATATGGCAGAAGTATTCAAAATGAAACGGAAAAGTGGAATGTAAGCCGAGCTCAGTACCCGACATCATCGATTTACAGAATTTTCGCCACAAACTTCGTCGCATATTTTGTATTTTATTCTAGCGACCGACAGGGCATACATAGGGCGTTGCTTTGCACACATTCTAATATCTATATTGCTCGAATGTAATTTCTGTAATAGTCCACAATAAAAAATTGCTCATTTCTTCCCGCCAGTCACTAGTCAAAATTTCATAAAGCAGTGCAGTTGTAATAATTTTAAAAAGTCTAGGAAGCTACTGCTCATGCTGTCTCTTGCAAAAATTAATTGTTTAAAATTCTTAAATGGAACTTATAACAAAAAATATAATTCCAGGGTGACGGGAAACTATTCCCCTTAACCGTGAACAGTCTATAAATAATAAATACCAATGATATCAAAACGTCAGCTAATTTTATTACTGATACCTGAATATACCTTTTTGACAGTCATATTTTATAATACCTCTCACCCCTCCCTCTTCCCCCTCCCTCTCTCTCTCTCTCTCTCTNTATAATATCCTATTTTTTTCGAACTTAATACTTATAGTTTTAAGGTCGTTTGAGATTCAAGCCACGCCAGTACCTCTGAAATCACCCAACGTGTCTCTAGACTTGAAGATGGCAACTGAGATTTGTACCTACCCGCGCGTCTGTGTCTTCTACAACATTGACACTTACTCTGTCTCGAATGACGTGCAAAAGCCTGCAAAATCTTTCAAGAAATTTCTACTTTGACTCCCACTGTCACCGTGGAAAAAATTAAGTCTCTGCAGTGTGTCCGCTAGCTGCTTTCTTAGAAATTATCACGAGTGATGTAGTTAGTACTGCATCTTTAATATCTAATAGCCCGACATATGTCCCATTTGCATTTAATACGATTTGCTTGCGGTGATGTGCCAATAGGGGCCATACATGTCCCTCCGTCATTGATAGCTGCAAGACGNATGTGCCAATAGGGGCCATACATGTCCCTCCGTCATTGATAGCTGCGAGACACCGAAAGTCCCTAGTAGCAGTGTGAGCCACAGAGCCAAGTTCAGTGAACACGCAGCATGCTCCGACGGCGCATTGGACAAGCCTTTGTCCAGGTGGATGAGTTTGACAGAGGCCACATCGTCGGCTGCCGAGAGGCAAGTTGGACGTTTAGGCGCATTGTTCGCAACTTGAAATGTTCTGCCTACACTGTGAGTCGGTGTTGGACGCAGGAAACCGAAGGGTACACACACCCGTCGGGATGGCTCGTGCTCGGCGGACCACCAGCAGATAGGATCGTTTCATCGAGTAACAGGCTGTAAGCACTCCATGGGCGTTGCTGCGCACTATCCATGGACATGTCACGGCAGCGGGAGCGCGTAATTTGGGCTAAACAGTTTCAGAACTGTCATTTGGCCTAAAATAATTTGGCCTAAAGTCACTTGCCTAAAATGATTTAGCCTAAAGTCATTTGGCCAAAAATTACTAAGTCTTAAGTCACGTGGACTAAAATTATTTAACCGTAAGTCACATAGCCTAAAAGTATTTGGCCTAAAGTCACTTGGTCTAAAATTATTTGGCCTAAAGTCAATTGGGCTAATATTATTTGGCTCAAGTCACTTGGCCTAATATTATTTGGCCTAAAGTCACTTGGCCTAATATTATTTGGCCTAAAATCACTTGGCCTAAATTTATTTAGCTTGAAGTCCCTTGGGTTAAAATTATTTAGCCTAAAGTCACTTGGTCTAAAATTATTTGGCCTAAAATCACTTGGTCTAAACTTATTATGCCTAAAGTCACTTAGCCAAAAATTATTTTGCCTAAAATTTTCCAATCTAAATAAAAACCTCAGTAGTGAGATTTGTAGGTTAGTTGCTTTTATCGAAGCTAAATGGTACTCGTGACCAACAATGCGTCATTATTTAACCAGTCAACAGATGGCAGTAACTTTAGAAAACTAGATAGTATTTGTAAATGTGGTTTATTGATAGACAGCAGTCGGTTAATTTATGTTTTTATGTGTAGTTATGTCTATTTTGATTGTAAATTGATGAAAGTGCTAGCTAACCATCACTGATTTTAATTAAAGTATTGCACCATATAACGTCTGTACGTTAAAAGTTTTTGGTACAACATTTTATGATTTTAGCTACGACTCAAAATTATGATGATTTTATTACATTAATGATCTTCATTGCAGTTATTTCCAGACTTTTGATTACTTTAGAATGGTATAAAATCCTTCCGCGCTAAATTCAATGGTATTCTAGATTAAAAGTTTGGATGTCTAGTTCGTGCTACAATAATTGCTGTAAGAAATAACAGTAAAAATTTTAACACGCACTTGCCTATGGGGCCTGCTACAACACAACATAATGGCATGAAAAGGCTGCCTGCTAGCAGTAATAGCATAAGAATAATGGAGAAATCTCTATTTTTTATGCTGTGTTCAATGCTGGCCAGTCACAAGTTTCCAATTACGGGAGCAGCTCTAAACGAACTGGTGGTAGAAGAGTATTTAAATGAACTTCGTATTTGCCTACATTCATGGATTCCGTTTATTTCCACGAATATTCCTGTCCGTGCTACGTTTGTATTATGAAGATGATAACGATTTGTTGTAGATTTCGTGTGTTAGCTCTTGCCAGTTTTAAACAACCCGAATGTCTGTTATAAAAATTAAAGCAGTACGAAGTTACTGAGGATTTGTTTGCATTTTTACCACGATCACTGTTAATGTACACGAGTCCACAGAAATAATTTCCGGGGGGAAAATAGAATCTTAAGTTTTCATTTATAAACAAAAATAAAAGTGTCTTATTACATAAAGTTAGGTTAGCCAACACACTGGTCTTAAATATCCGCGATAACTGTAAAACCTGTCATTTTTCAACCTCGTTTCTGATTGATCGCGGAAGAGTTTCCTTACTGGGGCTGTGAAGTGTTCGGTAGCAACGTAACGAAAATAACAAGTTACTCAGTAACGAATTACTTTAAAGTAATTTTTTGGGGTAACTGGTTACATTTTTGGCAAGGTAAATTGTAACTTAACAAAGTTACTAATTAATTGAAACGGCCAGAAAAATAAAAGTTACTTCTACGTTACTTTTCGCTTCACAGTAGTTTTCATCTCGTGTGTAGCGAGAATAGCTGAAGTAGGTGGAACTTCATGAGTCACGAGTTAAAGAAGCAGGGGGTGCTCGCTTGACGTCGGTCCACATTCCTAGAATTAGTACCGTTACCTACGCTGCCATCTGCCCTGTCCCCTTCCCCTTAATTTTTTCCTTGCCATGTGAAACCTGAAACTTGAAACTCTGAGGACAGTGAAGAAAACTGTTTAATATTTCCTAAACATAAAGATTATTTCGTTGGCAGTTGATAAAGAACTAGAACGCAAAATTTTAAGTAAATGTTTACTGTGCGTTAAGAAATATTTATTTAGATCGAGGACCACTTCACCTAACATGAGGAAACAACTGAATGTAAGAAAATACCTATGTATTGCGCGTATGTGCACTTATGTATTGTATACACATAATAAGGTGGTGGGAGAATTGTAAGATTTAGTCGACGAAATGGTTATGTACATTTATTAATTATTTCCTTGCAAAATACTAGCGCTATAAATTTAAATTTGAAGTCTATTAAAATTTATGAGTTAAGGAATAATGTATATTAATTAAATTTATCTATATATATTTCATTTCCTTAAAATGTATTTTTTTTTTTCAGTTTTTTAAGATATTAACATTTAGTGCTTTTTTTTATAAATACTAAAGAAACCACTACAAACAAAATACGAACAGAAACCTATACAATAATTGAATAATTGAATAATTTTTATTTAGTTACGCCTAAAATGTTTTCTTGAATTTTGTTTAAACTCTGTCGCAAATGTTTTATTTGCTATATACAGTAAAAACAAAAAATATATTTCAGAAATATGCAAAATGAGGTTATGCTATAATTTTCAAATTTGGCAATTTTATGTTTGGCTTTAATGTATTACATGTACATAATCATTTCGCATACTATTTGAGCACTAGTACTATTTTAATGGAAATGTGTTGAAAAAACTACAAATCATCACCATACGTTGTTGTATTTTCTATCTGCCATTTCAACTAACAATTCAATGTTATTTATTTTACAAATTGCCTACCAAAAATGAAAATCAATTTGGTAGCACTTTACATGAAAACTATTTCTTACCAGCGATTAACAACATCATTTAAGTGATTTCGACTCATATTGACTACAAAATTATAGGATCTACATTGGAAACTGAGCCTTTTTGAAAGTCTTCTTAGGATTTACTTATTTTCTCGTTTTATCCTTTAGATATATGTAGCATTTACATTGCCATAGGCCGTTTCTTTATTTGTGAACCTTCCAAGAGAAAATCGCAGAAATTTTAGCAAAGTAAATAGGTTCATAATAAGTAAATTCATGCTCTAATATGAAACAAAATTATCTTGACCTCAGTAGCCAAAAATATACATATTACACTCTCATTAGAACGTCTTATCTGAGAACTATTCTTATTAATTCACTGCTAACTTAACTGGAAGCCTGCGTGTCAGTGTGTACCTTAGCATATATGTAATTTTACTATAGTGATAAACATGTGTGTAAATTTTATTTAATCAAAAACACGGTACTATTATATTAAGCACTGTATGGAACGCTTCTCATATATGGTTTTGTGCTTTGGCGCTTCGTAAGAAATGCAAAAAGTAAGAATGTTGTAAAAAATTATTGTAAAGTAACTTCAGTTTCGGAATATACAGTTTTTTGTAACTGTATTAACAGTTACATATTAACCGTTTTTAAAAAGCCTTTGTTAATGAGGCCATTTTAATTTTGTCTGGTTTTAAATGTTTTCCTTTTTTGTTCATTAGAAATACTTTAACTGATGTATCCACTGACAAAAGAATATGGTCTAATTTTAAGTATAGAGTTAAAATGTATTATTATTCTTATATTCCTGACACTATTACTACCCAATGTCTGTACTGTTAAATACACTGTTTGTTCAATACAATATATTAACGTTTATTATATACAGTATTGCAAGTTTTTTGTATATTGGAGTGTCAGATTTATGATAATAGGAAATTGTGATAACATGTTAGAACTAAAACCTCAAAGTACTGAAAAACAATTCCCCTAGTGGGAAACACATGTGCCATACTACGTCACCGACTGTTAGGGAGGAATAATATTTAAAAAACTGTGGTGTTTATGTCAATTCAGTGGTTTTGTAGTAGGAAAATATCTGTGTTTCTTGACGATATACTTATTAGTTTTATTCTTATCTAAATGTTATTTACAGTATCCTTCAACAGATATTTTACGTTTCACTTTTTATAATCAACAGTGTTCTAGGATAAAGTAGGCTTGCACATATTAAAGTCACCTACTGAGTAACAGAGTTCAGATAAGTTGCTTTAAAATTAACTCACAGTTACATTTTTTCGGAAGTAACGAAAAGTTATTGAAAGTTACTTTGTCCACCAAAGTAACTAAACTGAAGTTATTTTTAAAATGTAACTTACCGAACACTGGGTTGCAGACTGCAATTTTTCAGGCTCACTTGGTAACGCTGCTGTTATTTTCTTAGGAAAACGCTACAGCCATCGTAGCACAGGCTTTAAGGACTTAATGTGCATATGTTTCCTGTTACGTGACGTTAGATTATCTTGAGAAGTTGAGATATTCTATAGAGTACATTTTGTGAGGTGAATCTGTGACATAAATTGCCTACACAATTTAATTTTTAAGTTGGATGTCGTTTTGTCAGTTATGTTTGTTTTGAGAACTGAGTTTTCCAGTAAATTTTCCGAGGAATGAATTACGATACCTAATCTTAATTGAGCATATTTTCTGGGTAACTATATTATTTTACTAATTTTCATTATTATATTTTTTTTTGTCCTTAGGGGCTATTAGAGGAACAGCATTTCAGTTCCTTCGCGTTATTTAAATTTTAGCATCATCTCTGACCATTCTCTGTCTAGATAACAAACTTTCCTCGACTCCCATCTTATATATATATTTTTTGCTTCGCCTTCTCTTTTCATGAATCGGTCATTTCCATTTTGCATTTTTATTTATTTAGTTTTACTTTATGTTGAGACTACAGTCATTGTGATAACGAACAATTCAGGAACAGAATATGTGACAAGGTAGAACCAATCACTTCAACTAAGCGTATGTAAGAAAGGACTAGCCTGCACGTCCCTACATATTACCCGATAATATTTTTTACTTGCCAATTTCTTTTTAACCTACTTTTCGGTCTGTGTGAATATGTCCGTGCTAAAAAATATGAACCCTATAATCGAATTTCACCAAACTTGGTAACTACACTTAAAGTTCACGGTAGGTCACCCGACGTAGATAGTTTGCAACCATTCCAGGTATTTATTTTCAAAATTACCACCATTTCAACATTTATTGTGTTACAATCACATAGCAGAAACTATTTAAACCATTTAAACATTTTGTATACTGACATTTTACCATGAAAGCATTAAACTCAGACAGGTATATCATTTTTATAGACTATTTTGAAACATAGCGCCACGTAAAATAAAATAAGGTTTTTGTGTCATATCTCGGAAAACCAGTTTACCAGTTCCAACCAAATACAGTACACAAGTGGCGCTACAGTAGGCCACGGCAACTTAGAGTATTTCCTTCGATCAGGGCTTACTTTCAAAATGATGGTCAAATAAATATTTTAGGTTAAAATGACATATCCACTAAACCGTTTCACCAATTTCAATCAAACTTTATATAAGTATGCAGTATTGATATTACTACCATCAAATGTGCATATAAACTCTTGTATGTACAATTGTGTAAGATAGTACCGAATGAAGAAACCTTTTATTTCATTTCTCTGGAACCAATAAATAAACTGATCACCATCAAATTTGGCAAACAAGTAATGCTATGTTAAGACATGCAGGAACTTATTTTCAGAATGACAATTTTATCAATATTTTAGGTTAATATGGTGTTTATAAAAAACAGTTTAAGCAATTATAATCAAATTTAGAATGTTTATTGTTCACTAGCGTAAAACATACTTATAAATAGCCTCAATTGGCGGCCATGTCGCAAGATAGTACATAATGAAAAAATAAAGCTTCATGTCATTTCTAGGTATCTAATCAATACATTTTCTATACATTCAGCAAAACGCACACTTTTCTAGGTTTTTAATATACGCCCTATATATGACACTTATTTTTAAATTGATAGCTTTGTACATATTTTAGGTTAGTATGCCCTATCTACATACATATTTGACCGATTCCAACCAAAGTAGGTATGCTGATAGTGATTAATCGAAGAATTCAATATATAATAAATATCCTCTTTGTCCAACATTCTGTTTGATAGTAAAACATATTTAAATAAATCCTTTGGATTGCATTTCGGGATCTTGTCAAGAAATTCTCTTCAAATTTGGCAAACCAATAGTATTATTGTTGGAAAAATAAACTTCCATGAGATAATGTAATGATGTATTGTTAATGGTGGTGTAATAAATACTCTAGGTTAATAATAGGTCGTATCTCCTAACGCTGGACCTATTTCAACCAGACTGGGTAGACTGGCTGCCCCTGTTGCAAACATTGAACACGTAAGAACTATTCCGTTAACCTATTTTGAAAGATAGCGTTTGATGAAACAGCTGGCGGCACCGGAGAAGATTGCTGTCTTTATTTGCACGAATCATCAACCGATATGCGTAGAAGTTCATCGCACTCACTTTCTTGTTGGTTTCTGCACCTGCAAAGTAAAAATATAAATTAGACAACAATAAATTAATTGTACAGAAAAATAAAAAATAAAATTATTTGTAGATTGTACCCGTCGCTGGATTTCTGTTTGATGTTGAAATGATATCCATCTTCTCTTTCCCAAAATATCAATGGATATTGCAAAGCGTCGTAAGGACGATGAGTGTCTTGAATTGTCTGCACCGTGTTATCTCTGCGTTGGATCCGTATATCTCGACGTTCGTATGCGTCGCCAACCATAACAACTGCAACTTCATTAACGGTTGGTGGATTGTATCGGCCTGCGTGCTCTCCAGATGGTAGTTTGTCTGCTTTGATGACGATAATGTAACTGTCGTTTTGCAGTTTGTTTGAAACAGTATTGAACAACTGGACCAACTGGTTGTGATTTCGCAAAAACGGTTCCAAAGTCGCAAGAATTTCTCTCTCCTCCATCTGCTCGATGTGGTTGTATTGGCAGCGTGTGTTTATTTGCTCCTCATCCCCCATGAAGTAGATTTGTAAGAATTTTGGATCGGCATCAGGCATTGACATTAAAGACCCAATTTGATGATACACTTGGCCCTGAATCTTAAACGTTGATTCAAAATGGCGACCATCCTGATTCTGAAAGATTTCTGTTGCTTCAAATGATGTCATTTGGAAGCAAGAATTGGATTTACGAATTTTACGCAAATACATTTTTTATTGAGGTGTGGCTCCAGCCAATAGTGTTTTCAATGGTTCTGGCGGCGAATTCAATGGTGGCAGTACAAATTTTCCAGACGCGCGGCAGAAACCGGCCTATTCATCTTTGTATTTTAATGCATGGTAGTGTTGGAATTCTTTGTCCATAGCGCCGATGACAATTTGTGAATATGACGAATAGTCGATGTCCGGCTCATATTCGAACGCAAGGCGGAGAAGTGATGGACTTATCAATGCACGATGTACTTGCAGGCGCTGTCGTTCATGTACTCTGTGCGCGTCGGTGGCTCGTTGACGCGCCTGTCTTTGTCTCAATGTATTAGCTCGAAGGCGTTCGTTGCGTTGCTCTTGACTTTCATTTGCACGTGTGTTTGCAACCTGGTCTCTTAAATTTGCATTGTTCGCCAATTTATCTGCTGACGTTCTATTTAACCGACGGGTCTGGACTATTTGTGAATTCCGTGTACGTCGACCAATATTTCCTCCTCGTCCACGAAGACGTGGCATTGTTCTGTAATAAACACACAACACATAAATATAAGTAACTTATNNNGAAATTTTGTGGTTATATGTTTTATATGCAAACCATTAAGAAAAAATTTTAAAAATAATTTTTGTGATTTTTTTAAATTCCTGGAAAACGATCGCAGCGCCACCTACCGGATCCAATTGTGAATATAAACCATCCAGGGACCCACTCAAACACACACAAAAAATTTCATCAAAATCGGTTCAGCCGTTTAGGAGTTCAGTGACATAGATATGTACAGAATAATTATATATAAAGAGGTTTTTTTTTCATTAAAAAAAATTGGGGGNTTTTGTGGTTATATGTTCTGATATACAAAAAATATTTAAAAAATGAAATAAATTTTTTTGTTAAAAATGTAAAACAATTCCTGGAACCAGATCGCAGCGCCACTTACCGGGTCCAATTGTGAATATAAACCATCCAGGGGCCCACTCAAATACACACAAAAAAATTTCATTAATATCGGTCCAGCCGTTTAGGAGGAGTTCAGTGACATACACACGTACAGAAGGATTATATATATATAAAGATAACACATGCACGATGTATTCAATCCAATGATTTAACTCTAGGGAGAATTTTTATTTTTATTTTGTGCCATGCCTGTAATATCACAAGAAATTCGAGAACTAGAGTTTATTGTAAACGAGGAAATAACCCTATAGTTATGTGAACTTTTAAAATAACGCTGCGTAAATCTATAAATGTAACATGAAACCACACTTTACCTAAAGTAGCTGTTTACATCGAGTTAAAATGCACTTGTTTGATTTCTTACAATATTTTAACTTGCTTAATTATTTAAATGGTTTTCATAAATAAATATTGCAACGTTTTACGTTTACATTTGTGATAGGGTGTTTATTTCTAGTCCTCTTTATGCATTTTCATATTCATTCATTGTTACCTGTTAAGTGCCAGACTTGGGCTGCATGCCGGTAGTTTGTGCGTTATCATCATGATCAGTATCTCCCCAATTGGAACCAGCATCTTTACTCGATACTGCTAGTCATTACTTCATAACTGTTTGCGTGTAATTCTGTTGTTTTCCACTAGGCACTCAACCATTTTCAATCCTGTTGTTCGATCTTGAGCCACTCGCACAGATTCAAACAATTGCTACGTGACATTGTTTTGGTATATGTAATAAAACGGTAAAATAAAGCAGGCAATGGTGCATAATAAAAACATACCACTGCTCTCTATCAGTTGCCATTTATAAACAAGTTAAGAACGATGTTCAGAAATATTATTTAATTATACATTCTCTAAATATATAAACTAGCTGTAAGCCATTTCTTAATTTTTGTCGCATTTACTCTGTTACTGTTTGCAAGCAAGAAAAAAAGATGTTCAGAAATATTACTTACTTATACATTCGTTGAATGAGTAAAAAATTACCAATTTCTTTATTGTTATTTGTCTAGCGATGATGTTATGTAATATTGTTTACCCAATGGGAGAGGTATTGTAAATATAGCCTCTATGGAGTGAATCTCGCTGTGTATTATATTTCTTAAGACAACCATTTGATATTATTTGTAGTAACTAATGAAGAACTTCAAATGCTTTCAATATATTTGTTCAATATCACTGAAATGAGTTTTAGTTAAACGTAAAATACTGCAAAAATCGCCTGTATGTGGAGTGCATGAAACAATTAAGCTTCGGTATAGGCCAAAGAAGCTATCCTATGTTTATTGCTCATGCTAGTACACTCAAACACGAACTGCAAAAATAATGATATTCCTTTACTACTGAAAATCTATAAAGTTGTGAGACAAACTTCTTACTTACACGTGAAAACTTTGTGGGCACCAAGTTCTCTCGCAAAATAGCGTTCACCCAGACATTTACTCTTAAATCATTGTCAGGAAACTTAATTATATACACTTTTTAGCCAATCAGAATAATTTCCAAAACACAGAGGAACATACAACTGTAACACCGTGATGTACTGTTTCAGCGATGCCACAGGTTTCATTAAAATACGACCCACCACATGCCTAAACTAACCAAGTTACCAGCCATATTTGCCAATTATGTTTGCCCATTAGACGTCACTAACTTGGCTGGAAGAGGCTGCGAGACCTTGTAGTTTCGGTGGTCACAGTCCGGCTCATCGTACCGCCATCCTGTACCCGATCCCTGAAGTTTTAACAAGATACCACTTTCAGGGCCATTGTCAAAAGACTAAACGTTTACCAAGTTCCAGTAACACCACCAATTGTCAGTCTTAGATCACATTTCCCTCCAACTGATTTCACCCCTTATATCAGGTTTCTCAGGTTGAACGCACTTGCGGCTAAGAGCTACAGAGCGGCTGTACTTTCAGGGAACTCCGCGTTAGTAAACCCCAGAAGATTAAAGCACCAGAAATTACTTCAGGAACTGCGGAGCCGACGAGGATACACAGTACACCAACTGTTTCCGGCAGAAGCTGCGCCTGGCCTCCTCCACCGCCTTCCAAAAATAAATTTTCAAAGTGGTATACTGAGAGCGTTGTTTTACTTCTTTTAAATATAGTTATTGGATCTTGCAGATTTATTAGGCCTCTTGGCTTCCCTGGGAAAACATTGCCACTGCCACCACCAGTATCCTTACCACACTTCCATTTCCATCCTCTTTTAGTCATATTCATTGTGATCGTGTCACCATCACGGATTCGTGATTAGTCTTAATTTGAAATATTTGTCACCATATTTAGGTTGTTTCGTCTGGAGGCAAGAAGAAACCAGTTTCAGGTGACTATGACCTACGGCATTCTACACACACTAGCCCTCACCAACCACCACTCCACAGTGGAGAATCCTTCACAATTTTCGCGTCTCTTACGACTTCGATCTGTTCCAGCCAGATTCTTCATAACGTCTATTCTGAATCATCTTCGCCGTATTCATCCTAGCTCAGTCTGTATTTGTCATTCATAGGTAACTAACATGAGAAACCGGTACCATAGTACCCCGCTACATTCATTTTCCAGTCAATCGTGATATCACTATTTCCTAATATGGTGACTTCCAATGTCATGGCAACATGCTGCTGGTCCTCTCATAGAAGACCTTTCCTGACGGCACTCACATCTACAAATACTGACCAGACATCCTGAAGATGCTATTATATACTAGTAGATGCTTCGCTAAAGAACACTTCACCTGCTTGATACAACTTCACTGGACGTTTCAAGATCCGCCTCCTCTTCCACTGCGTGCATGATACTGAGAAATGCTATTGTTTCAATTTATTATAGACTTTTTTTTATTTATACAATTTTAGCAAACTATTCAGAAATTCACAGTGAGTTAATTTGTTGTTTTTTGTATTTCTTCGTGCTGGAAGATGTAACATTTTGATCATTAAACTGTTTTTGTTTTAGTTATATAAACATGTTTACTTTATACCATTCTGAAATTTATCTTGCAGTGCTTCAGGAATTTCAACACGAAAATGTGAACTTTACGTTGTCATGTAGATCTTGAGGATATTATACAGCATACTTTTGTTGGATTAGAATATTGCAGAAACTTCACATATTTGTGTAGGTCGCATATTCATTAAATGTGTGATATTGAGATACCACGTATTTTAACACGAAATAAAAGCAACTGAGTTGGATGAGGTGTATAACTACTACGAAGTATTCACTGAATTGCTACATCAACTAAACATACAGTTATTAATTATGTCTCATTAAAATGTATTAAGTAGGCATTTCACAATATTAAGAGTCGATATCTTTCAGTGTTTGAAGAAGAATTGGGAAGACACATTGAAATCACTCCCAGACTTCCAGACCATTGCCTGAAAGTCAGTAATTTTGTGCCTAAATGTCAGAAACTTATCTTAATGCTGTGGCTCACTGCACTTGTGTGCAAGTGCATACAGAAAATTATTTCTGCACTTGTTACTTAGGTGTACAAGGAACAATAAAAAAAATTGGTGCAATCCCCCCCCTCCCCTCGGCTCACGTTTTCTCAGTACTTCATTCAATCTGACGGCCATAAATTAATTTACCTGCTGGTAAAATACGGTTTTTAACCGATAATGGTAATATTAATTGAAAAATTTTCCGAACAAAAGATTTTCAGCAGTAAATTGTCTGCAAGTTTGCTTCTAACCCTAATGTCAAGCAGAGCTACTAATATGTTTGTTAGTCCAATCACCCCTCAATCTCTTCCGTCAAAGCAAGAGAAACCAACGACCACTACTTGTTTAAATCGTGAATAAATGTGTGTGTTCCCAAAGCAGAGAAAAGTGTGCCATTACCGGCAGAGTAAAGTAAGTGACTAAAAAGCAAATCAAATATATCTAAAATAAGAGTAAATTAAATGAAATGTTAAGTGATGTTAAATATGAGCTAAAACTGACACGTAAATCAGTGTTATCAGAAACAAACTATACAATTTCAGTTCAACAGCACATACGTAGACAATCGTAACAGATTATTACCCACCCTGCATGTAAAGCCCGTCACATGACTCCCGACACGACCGCTGCCAAACAATTGACGAGGGGTAGTGCCATACAGAGTAAATACGAAGTATGGTCAAACTGGACAAAAACACTTGCAGTTAAACAGGCTATCGTGCTGAGAACCAGATTATCGAGCCGTTACTGAGGTATGGAATCCCATTTAAACACAGAAGCAACCCGAAGTTCCTGCATGGTTCGTAGGCGTACTGGTAGCCCCGTATTACAAACCACGAGTGAGTCCGACGCATGCTCGACAGGTCTGAAATCAGACGAAATGGAAGGACGAAAAGGAAATTGATTCCATCGTCCCAGGCAGTCACCTACCAGTGCAGCTCTATGTGGGAATGTGCACCCAGTGCACTCCTGAAAAAAGTCACGTGTTGAAGGATAACATCTGTGTACACCTGGCTTGTCCCAAAGCCACGATTGAACACATGGTATTCCTATCCGAGTCCAGCATGATACCGCTTTAGGCCAAGATGCAGCTGTCTACACAGTAGTTACTTTCAATTATGTTAGTTGGACTGAACCTTCTCCCTTTTTCTTTCCATGCTCATATTCGACATAGTCTGCATTACATTAAATCAACATTTTTCAAAGTTGGATTTCGAAAGTGCTCAAATAACCGTGGACAGCCTATAGAAACTTTTCCTTGGCAGTGATTTTGGGAATTAAATTCCTTAAAAATGCAAGTTAAATAAAATAAAATTACATTTTCTTCTCTGTAGTATGGGCATATTTTATGTGAATTAAACCATTTAGACAAAATTACAGATGATTCCTAGATATCAACGAAAAGGACTGTGCTTACCGAGTCTAAGCTCAGTTGTCACTCTTGGCGCTTCAGCTGTTTGGCCCTGGCAAACTAATTTCCGACCAGCTTCTGATGTAAGCCCCCTCTGAAGTGGGAATTATATTTGTCATATAATTTTAAAATCATAGCTAAAATTAAAATTTAAATTAAATATGACCCGAGGTCACTGTGGGTTATGGCGGAAAGGGGGGGAGGTNAAGGGGGGAGGGGTTAAAATCAGAGGCCGGTACGGAATCGTAATGAGACCCAGACTTGTACTTAGCGCTACAGCTGTGCAACGCTGGGAAACTCCTTTACACCGTAGTTTCTCGAGCAGAAACAACCTCCGTTATCAGTATGGCTCGCCGTGATTTCAGAATCACGCGAATGCGACAATGTCACAATTCGCAGGATACTTTTTTTTCAGAAGCAGTTAAATCCTATATCCACTCCCTTAAATTATTTAACATCGGCACTGTTCTAGTCGCATACAAAAATCGGCAGCACTATTTCCTAATTACCTCCCAATACCACACGTTGTTACCATCCCTGCAAAGTGTCCTGATAACACCCAAATGGGAGACATTTGCCCACTCCAATCAAGCCTCTACTCTATGCCTTGGCATAATCGAAGATTCCCTTGCTGGTAGCGGCTTCGCCAGAGACAGCACTGAAACTAACTGGGACGACTCCATTGGACCACACCTGATGACCCATCTCCTCTACCACAGCAAGCAGAGCTACTAAAAATTAAATATTTTACAATAACAATTTTTGTTTCGTACATCAGTTTTCATCGTAGTAGTATATAAATATTCCTTCTGGCCCATGCTGTGGATATGTGGATTTTATGTTGACTTAGCCATTGCGTCAGTGAGGTATAGGCTATTCACGGTAAAGTGAGCACTTTTTGAAGCCCTATAATTTGGAATAATAGTCAATAAAAATATTTCACTGTAGCCTTGGACGTTAACTGTCATGTCCGGTGAAATATATACACTGTCTTTATTACCGATATGGCAATATTTATTTTAAAAAAGTGGTGGAAGGATAAAAAATGTCTGGTAGGAAAGGAGCAAATAGGGCCTCAAAAGTGCTCGCTTAACCGTGAACGCCAATTTCTACGCTTCCATACACAAAACAAAGTAACTAAATTGAATGACTTCAGTGGCCCCAAATTTAAAATGTCATACACCCAGCGCCTCCTTAAGACATGGAGCTGCTTTTCCTCCATTTCTGCAAACTTTACTGGGAGGATTCCAGACGGCATGTCCGTTAAAATATACATGCAGTTACAGACAGCGACATTTTCAAATATCGATATAAAAAGTCCTCAATTTACCAGAAATGATCTATAGTATTATACTTAATGGGTAATTGATGTTTTTATGTACGTGGTTATAGTATAATTGTGTAACTTCACATATTTCTATGCATCTCTTCCGAGACGGATACCGCATTAAGATACGCATTTGTCACTGCAGTGCTTAATTTACTTCAAGAACAGGATTTACGAAGAAACATTTTTCGCAGGTATATACACAGCTTATTTAAAACCTCATTTTGGAACTGTGAAATTAGGAAATCAACATGTAGTAGCTAGGTAAAATATCCAGAAAGGTGGTACCATATGTCGCTGTAGAAATATAAATATTCACAACCGTACGGCTTGGGCGTGGTACTACTTAAAACTTTATCATAATTTATCCCCTTGTTATATTCAGTAATGTAATTCCAATTGGTCAGTCGACAGCGAAAATCTGGCGTTAACTGTCGAGTAATTTTAGAACAGAATAAATCAACTTTGGCTAAAATTGTAATTTACGCACTTCGAAATATTCAATCAGGAATAAGTGGATAAAATGGAATTACTTTCTATCGCAGACTTCATTAATATGTCATATATCGAACGAGGATTATCTACATACAGTCTGGCGCTGTATACGACTGGAGCATTAATCAACTATCAGTCACACGCAGTAGGTTTTTCCTTTTAATGGATATGGCCAATGCAACGCCAGCAGAGATCCATCGTTCCATTAGCTTTTAGTTCATTCCACGCGAGCGGGTATTTAACTGCGATAGGTTGCAGGCAAAATGAATGATATATCTTCAGATCCATAAAATAAATGCCCTGCCATGCCTGGGAAATGAAAACAGAAAAAGAGGCCGATGAAACCACGTGTTATCGGATCACAATTAAGTGAAGATAAAGCATGTGACTTCATGTGTTTGTTGAAAAATCAATGATATGTGACACACGCACTGACTTCCCCAATATTTTCTATTCATTCAGGAAGACTTGTAAACAGGCTTTCCACCGGAAGTTTCCGTTGGGCCTGTTATATAGAGTACGTGGAGNACTCAAGCTAGCGCATAACCTCTTGATAACGTCTAAATGGAAAGCACTGAACTGTTGTACAGTCTTTGGCCCGCCTTTCTACGAAACTTCCAGCGGCGATCCTACCAATTTTCAGTGTACTGATTAAGATAAATGTGTGCAGCACATAAACACCCTACTTTAAAAATTCTAAAGCGGTCTATTATTTCGTAAAGCTCGTTATAAATAACATTGTTTTAGTAGTTCCCACTATTGGAAAATAAGAAATTGACCCTTGTATACATTGATAAAATGTTTCTTAAGTTTTACTCCTAATCAAATACCGCTCAAGTGTAATTATCTCAATAAAAATCGGGGTTTGGCTGTGTCGGTGACATGGCGGTGGGTCTTACGTGAATACTTAAGCGTTAGCGGGATTTTGTGGCTTCAATCGACAGATCTAGACGGAAATATTTCGCTTGGCACTAACGTCAGCGCGCTAGCACATCGAAGTCGCGAGATATTGCCACCTGTCGCCGCGGACCCCCACCCACGCTTCGCGCATGCGCCGTTCCCAACTCATCATCATGCTCGCATTTTAAGCCACGATAAAATTTTCCGTAAATGCTCGGGCGGAAGCTTCTACGATACCTGCCACCCAAGCCTGCACGCAAGCAGTTATGGAGGAGGGTTCTTTGGAATAATCCATCCAACGATACTTGTTGCCACACAAGTAACAACGTGTACATTGTTTATGATTTTACTTTTGCAACTGTGGTTCATGAACAATCTTCACTCACGACTTCAGCATCATGCGTTTTTGCACGAAGCTCAATTGTTTTGTTGTTATAAGTGGAACTTTTGTGTCATATGTTTACCATAATTTCCACACAATAGAATGAGTAAACATTTTCGTGGCTTTTTTATTTACTATTTATTCTTCTTCAGTAGTCTTGTGCTCTTTATAAAAACCAAATGATTCTACCACCCTCTCTCTGATTGCGTAAAACTGCACGTGGCCAATTACGAAAACGTCTATAAAAACGGCCAGCAGATGGCCAAATCTTCCATAGAACCACCCATACAAGCGGCCATGCAGGCTTGCATGGAATCGTCCCAGGAATCTTCCATCGTGGCATACAGGCTTTAGTCGTGTAGGTGACCGATAGAACGATACCGCATTTATTTAAACTGCGTTATTAGTTACGAAGTTAGTGTCGGAATGACTCACCCTACAAACGTTATGTCGTCTTTCCGCCCTGGTATCCAGGGCGTCGGTCGGATTTTAAAGATGTATTCACGTCGAAAGGAAATTCCGATATTAAGTGCAGGACAGCGGTTGTCAGCCGAGGCAGCAATCCTCATGCGGTGAGTTAGTAGTTGCCGCTGCTGCATGCATTGAGTTGAGTTGAGAGATTTGGGTGGCTCTTAACAACGAGGTCTTGCAAGCCGATGAGGGTGAAATTAGGCGAGAATGGAGCAGTGCCGGAATGCATGGGTGGGAAAAACTGGAGATCCCCGAGAAAACCCGCCGACCAGCGGCATCGTCCGGCACGATTGCCACTTGCGAAAATCCGGGAATGACCCGGCCAGGGGTTAAACCCTTTTTCGCCCTGGTGGGAGGCGAGCAGTCTAACCGCTCAGTCACCGCGGACCTTTGCTGCATGCGTGATTGTGCAAACGATAACCGTCGCGCCTCTTCGTTTGGGTGATATAACTGCAATTTTTTTTTAGATCATGTATAACGTACGCGACAGAGTAGTTAAAATACTGACGTAGATTACAACTATAGTACATTCTATATACAACCGGCATAATGCAATCTAACATTCAGGGATGCGTTTCGCAGAAGGTTTTATTATTAAGCGTATTTTCATAGCATACGATGATGGTCACACAGAGCCGTATACTTTCAGACTGCCGTGTCCATGGCGTGTGCTGGACGTAAAAAGCAAAGTAATGAACATGTGGCTGGAAAAAACGATACCACGGCCTCAATTGGTGCGAGGGTGGTTTGTAATACGAGAAAGCATGCAATGTACTTGTCGCTGCGCTAAAAAAGAATGGTTCAGTCTTTGTGGCCGGGCCGGAGCAGAAGCGGCATTTAAACAATTATTGTAGCGATAAAATAAAACTCTGCGATCTACAAACTGAGTGTGGGTGGCCGTCGTTTAGAAGGTTGAGAGAGAAATATACGGACCTGCTAGAACATGTATGTGACACGTGTATGCGTAACCTTGTATGCTCTTGTCTTAATGCATTGTTGATTATGTAATGACATCTGCTGGACTATATCGAAGGTCAAAAAATGCACCGACCATTATAAATAGCTCATCTATCGAGGCAAAGAACTATAGTACTGATCCGCAGTTCACCATGGCATGTCTAATCGCCAAGCTGAACGGGACGGCACCATATATACCGCTGTCAGAGCTCGTCATCGGCAAGGTATACACAGCATCAGATTTTCGTCGCACAGGGTCAGCATACGGTAAATGTATAACATGTATGTTAGATGATGAGATGTGTATCCGACTGCCTACATGTTACGCCCAACTCATATCAGATGGCGATATGGTCAGGCTTAATTTTGCAATAGTGCGATTCAGCTATGGTGGCATCAAGTCTAGTGAAAATGGGAGGTCAATGCATGTCGTAGAATTTTTGTAATGGCTAACATGGGTTCATAGTTTATTATGTGTGTAACGTATAACATGTACTTCAACCCACTAGTCACATATGAGAGCGATGTTACTGTAGGATACAGGCGTGTAAATTTCAAACCGCCCAGCCAACCGTCGCAGGTATAATATTGTGACGGTCTTGAACACTGGACATGCCGTACCAATGAGGATAATTTTCTCTCGGTACCGTGTAATGTAATGACATGTGCCGTATATTACCTAAGGCCTGATATGAAGCTATCTTGCTCACTCAGTACTATGTTAACGCAGGCATGCGAAGAGTACATACGTCAGGTGTGGTTTACTCATACAATCGCGTATGAACTTTGCAATGCAAACACTGGTAGTGTAATTACCAGCTGGACTGAGTGCTGTACCGATCACCATCATACAACCTGTATGGACAGGGGTAAAATTACATGGAATACAATGTGTTCGCCGTTAACATGTGAGGTGTACCAGGGTGCAATATAAGAATAGCAACATGTAGAGCTGCAGTAGTGTTTCGTTGAGAAGAGAACTAACAACGTGTTTAACATACGTGACTGCGTGTCATTTCTACCGGAATGCGTGAACATGTACGAGAAATACTTTATTGGATATAGAAGAGTTGCGTTTAAACCAATCCTCGAACACGAGCAAGTACAAATATGTGAATCTGAACATCATTTTTGGGGCTATCACGACACTTGTGATAATTTCTTTTATGAAATTCTACCCTGCTACTGGTCCGACCAGTGTGTCGTCTACAATCTCCGGCCCAAGAGCGAACTACCTGAAAATGGACGTATTCTGGCAGTACTTACGGAATGTGAAGATATTAAATAACTACGCGATGAGAACAAGAAGGTGAAATTTACCTTGCGAGAATCCGATACTGCATCAACTTACCGCTGAACCGAAGAATGTTCAGGCTACATACATACGAGCATGCTGGAAGAATGTTATACCCTGTGCCGCTAAGGTATGTTGCATCTTCAATTGAAACCATGTATATGCGAAGCTTGCGTCAACATGAGCGTTGAAGCAGACATCGGCAGCACGACGGCAAATGGTGAAATAATATATCATAGCAAGTGTAAATGTTGCAAGATAATGAACGATATTTATGCACATATACGACTATTATTGTTCAAGAACCACTGTCGCTATGTCGCCGTAGAGTACGTCCGCTATATAAGCTGTGTCTACCCTGCCAGTCGACACCAGTGAGCTCAAGTTGAACTTGCTATTTCGTTCAGAGACAGCCTACAACAGTGTAACTCCTGATAACAACTGTATAACCTATGTGATCCGGACGAAGTTATAACTCACACTTTATTGAAAGATGCGATAAGAGTTTGCCTTCCTCAAGAGCCTTTGGTGCTGGCTGAACCTGCCAACTCTGCTGCGGCTGCTGCTGTCGACGTTGCTGGGATTGACATTACTAAGGAGGATGACAAACTGCCTGCTGTCAAATGTAAGAAGACTGCCGCTGTCAAACGTAAGAAGTCTACTGCTACCAAGTCTGTGGCGACGCCTCATCGCAGAACGTCACGTAAGAAGAAGACGTTGCCGGTCACAACATGCCTGAATTGTGGCAAATCATCGCTTCAGGACGTGTGTAAATTAACAGTTGCTGATAGAAAGACATTACTGCTGCAACTATTCACTACTCTGCTTGCAAAAGTATAGTAAATATATTTTTAAAAAAATGTTTTAATTGTGTACGTTTATAGTCAATTGCTATCTTGATGTAATGCTTATGTGAGAGAATATATTCTGTATTACTTGTTAATGCCTATCTTGATGTGTAATGTAAGTATTGGCCGTGAGAGAGATTGTCGACGTACATATGTGTATACAGTCTGTATTACTTGTTAATGCCTATCTTGATGTACTTCTTGTGTGAGAGTATGCTGCAAAATATATGTATGTCATGAAATTCACAGTGTTCTTATTTCTGTTGGGTAACAATCACACACAGCGCAAACTAAATGTGCTAGTATATTAAAAGCAAACCAATAAACAGTACACTACTGCAATGATATATCATTGTAAAGACATTACATGATGGAGTACATTACAAGTATCCCTTAGTTAATAGTTTGTACATAGGGTAAAAACACCACACTGCTGCTTAAAAATACTAAATATCGTACCAGTACCGACAGCCCTCTGTGTGTACTAGTGCACATTCTCAGGGGATGGTTCCCTGGGTTCTCTAGTGTACCAGTAAAGCCATTAGCCTTGGAGGGCATAATTATAGACTGGCAACAAGGAGGAGGAGCCGTCTCTCCTATGGTTGTTATGTTCGCATTAGATGACGCTTGTTACTGCCGTCCTAAAATGCCCACACTCGTTTAGGAATGTGTATAAATACCCCTCCTATATTCCTACACAGTTAATCGTGTCTGGACCTCTATGCTCTATGTGTCTTGCTATACATCTGGGGTCCCCCACGATTTCAGCTTTAATACCTACAGTGCTGTGCGTGTGTATTCTCTGTACACCTGCGGGTCAGTATCAGGCTGATAGTCGATACTCTATACAACTTCTCTCCTCTTTAGAGGTAAGTGTATTTCGTCTGTTGGTGAATATAAAATATGTATGTGAAGACGTTCCACGGCTATAACTTTGTAGTACATTATATAATTTCGCAAACCGGCACTTGTTAATTGTTTCACCTAGGGCTTTTCTGTCAATAAGAGGCTTTCATAAAGCCTTTCGCAGCTTTTTTAATGCATAGGTCATGCATTGCTTGCTGTGTACCGTATAGCTCTGTATACATTCAGTATATCTGCTTATTAACATGCAATCATATAGTCTCTCGATGGTCCTTACAGCTCTGATTACATTCAGTCCAGGGTTCAAGCCTCGGTGAACACACTGTTAAATTAGATATAGCATTGTATTAAATTATACGGCCATATTTGCATGCTATCCTTTTTTATCGTAGGATACCACCTGGTCTGGGCTGCCTGCATGAAATATTAGTATATATACAGGCCAAGAACAAAATGATATGAAGACCATGCAATATAGTACATTTTATTGCATTTTGGCAACACTGCTTCCTTGTAAATAATGCGACGTATATGTATTGCACAGTTTACGTGCCAAGTCTTGTAGGTTATATTTCAGTGTAGTATACGCTTTGTTCTGCGATGGTTAAAACAAGCAATCGGTGAAATCTGTGATCTCTCAGATTTCGAAAGAGGGCAAATCGTTGGTGTTCGGTTAGCGTGAGCGTCTGTGACGAAAAAAGGTGAATTGCTTAACGTTTCACGAGCGACAGTATCCACGGTAATGACAGCATACACAAAACATGGTAAAACATCATCGGAGAACAGGAATAGTGGGCGAAACCCAAAGTTAACTGACAGAGACAGACGAACATTAAAAAGAATTGTGGCCAGACAACATAAAACTATCGTGGCAAAAGTGGCAGTAGAACTCAACACTCACTAGAGTAATACTGTTTCGACAAAAACAGTATGGCGGAAGCTCCACAAACATCCATGGAAGGGCTGCAATGGCGAAACCCTTTATAACGGAAGCCAACTCTAAGCTGCGAAAGAAGTGGTGCCACGATCACAAAACCTGGACACTTGATGATTGGAAGAATGTGTTATGGTCCAATGAATCATCGTTTACATTGTTTCCTACAAAGGGCTGGGTTTATGTATGGAGAACCGCAAAAGAAGCCTACGATCCGGACTGCCTGCTTCCTACAGTCAAGCATGGGGGAGGCTCCGTTATGATTTGGGTGGCTATATCGTGGTATTCAGCTGGTCCTCTCATTCACACCACTGGCTGTATTACTGCGAATGAATATCTTGACATCCTCGATGAAGAAGTTCTTAGTATAACTAGCATATTGCTGCCAAATACCGCCATATTACAAGATGATAATGCGCCCATACACACAGCCAAAAAGGTTCAGTCTTGGCTTGAGGGGCATCAGAATATCATCAAACATCTTCCTTGGACAGCACAATCGCCAGACCTCAACATAATTGAACTGTTATGGGGAGTTTTAGAGCACAGAGTGAGGAGCAGATTTCCATCTCCAACATCATTGAAGCAATTGGCGGATGTTTTGGTACAAGAATGGGACAACATCCATTGGAAACTATTCAGACACTCTACGAATCTATTCCACGAAGAATTGCAGCTGTTTAAAAGCAAATGGTGGCCCAACACCTTATTAATAAATAAATATTGTGTATATGTCAGGTGTTCATATTATTTTGTCCATCGCCTGTATATTAGTATATACACATATACTAGCACAATGGAATCGCCATCTAGTTCACCATCATTGTCCCCATCCTCTGCTGCTTTGCCTAACCCCACTACCATTCCCTTTTTATGTAGGCCAGCACTACAGTGTGGTTTTTGCGACAGTGTGTTTATGGACCACCGGAATGGATTGCATCACGAGCACAATTCCTCTCTAAATCCATTCCAGCAGCCTGCCTCACATCTCTGCGATAGGTGCGTTCGCCCCTTCAACTGCACAGACAAGCTTGCCGAACATAGTGTAACATGTACAGGACTGATCAGGTAGGCCATTTCGCTCAAATGTACATTCTGTAATGAGGGCTTCGGGCACACTCGTCATGCCCGACGTCATGAACGTATTTGTTGGGCGAACCCTGCTGCTCCATCACGGGCATGTGGGAACTGCGGCAGGCAGTTTACCAGGACCGATAGGCTACATGTGCATATCGCAAAGAGTACTGTTGCTGCCGCATTAACCACCCGGTGAGCGAAGCGAGCGACAGTGACAAGTCTGCAGCCACCCATGACATTCCTTCTCTTGAGAGCGAGGGTAGCTCTCGTCAAGGCTTCACTAGGGCTGGCGAGAGCAACTCTTACGGGTTTGTGGAGGTTGAAAGCGTGTTTAGAGGTGTAATGAAAACTTATGTTGCCAAGAATACCTCGAGGATAGCCATAGACATATGCGACTACCTCGAGACAATGAAACCTAATATAATTGGCCAACTAGAGCAGGAAATCGAGACACAGGGGGCGGTCAAGTTTAATATATTTCTCGAGTGCGTATATGGTAAACCAGAACCGCACGAGGACGAGGAGGTTCGTCGTGCATTTAAGACAAAAACATGCCTCTTTTTAACGTGGCCGACATAGAGGCGGCTGTGCCGGCTGCCATAGCCAAGATTTGTGTGGAGGAGACTGACTATATGGGGAAGGGTAGCGGCTGGACTCTCACTGCTGTGAAACAAGTCCAGTTACTCATCAATAAGCTTGACCCTCTTAGAGTCTCCTCGCATATACCCTTGCCAGCAGGCATAGCGGAGAAAAAGGCAATTATCAGCCCGCACAATGCTGACCTACAGTGTTTTAAATGGGCTATACTGGCACGTTTTGTAGAGGAGCACATCCGAAGCGTGTCAACCGACGCTACACCAGGCTGGAGGCACGCTTAGATTTTTCGACCGTAGATTTTCCCACCCATCTACGACAAATACCGGCTTTTAAGAAAGCTAATCCGGGGGTCAGCGTCAACATATGCACACTCAATGTCAAGAATACAAAAGTAGTGCAGATACAGGTGACAGATGTGGAACTGGCCCAGAACTTTGATTTGCTGCTGTTCACCACAGCAGAGGACCAGAACTCACACTATTGCTATGTCTCGAATTTCTCGCGACTGGTATGCTCCATGGTGACAACACACTCTGATCATCTTGATATCTTTAAACGTTGTTTCAAGACGTATGATAATCAACCGTGTGGGGCAGGGCTGATGGGTACCAAAACTCTGACTGAGCACAGGAGGTATTGCAATGACCATACTGTTGTTCGCGCCGACATGCCACAGCCGGATAGGAACGGCAGGCCACCTGTATTCAAGTTCAAAAATTATCTGAATGGTGATAAGGTACCTATTGTAGTATATGCAGACTTCGAGGCAATGCTGGTGACTGTGCAAATGTGTCAGCCGAACCCCGACCTGTCCTACACTTATAGATACCAAAAACACAAGCCCTATCCATATGGTATATACATTAAAGATGATAATGACATTTTTCCCTCCTATAATACGACCAGTCTACCCCCGGGTGTAACTGTTTACATGGGTGAAGGTGCGTCGAAACACTTTATGAAAGAGGTCGTTAGGCTAGGTCTCCTGGTTAAAGACATATATAGCCAGTCTGAACCTATGCAACCACTAACGTATGAGGAATGGGCTGGCTATGCTTTAGTCACTACCTGCTGCCACTGTTCTGGCATGTTAACCTGCAAAAACCAAAAGGTGCATGACCATGATCATTTTACCGACAGTTTTATCGGGGTGTCATGTAATAACTGCAACAATCTTCGTCGCCGACCCCAGAGACTGCCGATACTCTTCCATAACTTAACATCTGATGTCAATTTCATAATTAAGCAGCTAGGATATGATACCCAGGACATATTTATTATTCCACATACCAAAGAAAAACCCATCACCTTCAGTAAGAGTTTGGGTGACAAGTTCGCTATACACTGAGGCGACAAAAGACACGGGATACCTCCTAATATCGTGTCGGACCTCCTTTTGCCTGTCGAAGTGTAGCAACTCGACGTGGAATGGACTCAACAAGTCGTTGGAAATCCCAGGCAGAAGTATTGAGCCATGCTGCTTCCATAGACGTCCATAATTGCGAAAGTGTTGCCGGTGCAGGAGTTTGTGCACAAACTGACTTCTCGATTATGTCCCATAAATGTTCGATAGGATTCATGTCGGGCGATCTTGGTGACCAAATCATTTGCTGGAATTGTCCAGAATGTTCTTCAAACCAATCGCGAACAGTTATGGCCTGGTGACATGGCACATTGTCATCCATAAAAATTCCATCGTTGTTTGGGTACATGAAGTCCATGAATGGCTGCAAGTGGTCTCCAAGTAGCTGAACATAACCCTTTCCAGTCAATGATCGGTTCAGTTGGACCAGAGGACCCAGCCCATTCCATATAAAAACAGCCCACACCATTATGGAGCCATCACCAACTTGCACATTTCCTTGTTGACAACTTGGGTCCATGGATTCGTGGGGTCTGCGCCACACTCGAACCCTACCATCAGCTCTTACCAACTGAAATCGGGACTCATCTGACCAAGCCATGGTTTTCCAGTCATCTAGGGTCCAACCGATATGGTCACGAGCCCAGGAGATGCACTGCAGGCGATGTCGTGCTGTTAGTAAAGGCACTCGAGTTGGTCTTCTGCTAGCATAGCCCAATACAGCCGAAGTTCGCCGCACTGTCCTAACGGCCATGCCCGTCGTACGTCCCACATTGATTCCTGCGATTATTTCACACAGTGTTGCTTGTCTATTAACACTGACCATTCTGCGCACACGTAGTTGGTCTCGGTCATTAAGTGCAGGCGGTCGGCCACTGTGTTGTCCATGGTGGGAGGTTATGCCTGAAATTAGGTATTCTCGGCACACTCTTGACACTGTGGATCTCGGAATGTTGAATTACCTAACAATTTCTGAAAAGGAATGTTCCATGCATCTAGCTACAACTACCATTCCGGGTTCAAAGTCTGTTAATTCCTGTTGTGCACCATAATCACGTCAGAAACCTTTTCACGTGAATCACTTGACTACAAATGAAAGCCCAACCAATGCACTGCCGATTTATACATTTTGTACGCGATGCTACTGCCATCTGTATATCTGCATATTGCTATTCCATGACTTTTGTCACCTCAGTGTACAGTTCATTGATATATATAGGTTCATGCCTGCCAGCCTGGCAACTCTCGCTGAGAATCTGCCATGCAGTGAATTCCATACAACATCTCGCTTCTTCAAGGTAGAGCGCGAGCTAGAGCTGGTAACCCGGAATCGCGTCTTCCCCTACGATTATGTTAGCTCATGGGAGAAGCTTGCCGAACTGCGGTTACCTGTTATAGAGTCATTCTACAATAGGCTTACTGGGAGGAATGTCAGTGCCGAGGACCAACAGCATGCATAAACCATCTGGTCTGTGTTCGGCTGTTGTACCCTCCAGGACTATTCAGAGCTCTACCTGAAGATGGACTTGCTGATTCTGTGCGATGTCTTCGAGAATTTCCAGGGGCTATGTCTACGCATATACAGTCTCGACTGTGTGCGCTACATTAGTGCTCCCGTGTTCTCATTTGACGCAATGTTGTGCGAGACGCAGGTGGAATTAGACTTGCTTAGCGACTATGATATGCACCTGTTTATTGAGGCTGGTAACCGGGGAGGGGTGGCTCAATGTGTTAAACGGCGTGTGGTTGCCAACAATAGTCATATACCAGAGACGTATGATGCCAACAAGCCATTTACCTACCTGCAGTATGTAGATGCCAATAATTTATACGGGTGGGCAATGTCCCTGCTGCTCCCATATGGTGGTTTCGAATGGACCGGCACGAACATCGATGTGATGAGCGTGTCGGACGACGGATATGTCGGCTACATACTGGAGGTAGACATAGAGTACCCTTGCATTCTTCACGAAGAGCATATGGATGTTGCATTCTTGCCAGAGAATAGGTGTCCCCCGGGGTCCAAACAAACGAAACTGATGACGACTCTGGAGAGCAATATTCATTATATTGTACATTATGTTAATTTGAAGCAAGCATTGGGTCATGGGTTACGGCTGAAGGCTGTTCACCGGGTCCCTCAATTCCTGCAGAAGCCGTGGCTGAAGCCCTATATAGATTTGAATACGGAGTTATATCAGGCGGCCACGAATGCATTCGAGAAGGACTTTTACAAGTTAATGAATAATGCTATGTACGGCAAACTTACAGAGAATAAGCGCAAACTACAGTGTATGGAACTTGTGTGTAGAGAAGTTCGGGCGAAGAAGCTCATCGCAAAGCCTGCATTTCAATGCAGGACTATTTAAGATGAGACATTGTCCCTAGTCAAATTACGTCAAGAGAGCATTGTGTTTGACAAGCCCATATATGCTGGGTTTGCCGTACTCGACATGTCAAAACCCTCATGTATAGATTTTACTACTATGCAATGCGAGCGAGGTAAGGGGGCAGTGTAAACCTCCTTTACATGGATACTAATAGCTTTGTAATGGAGATTGCTTGTCCTGAATTTTACAGTGACCTCGTCATAAACCCGACGCTCATGTCGGAGTTCGACACCAGTGGCTACCCGACCACTCATCTTTGTTACTCACCTACCAATTCTAAGGTGATTGGGAAGTTCAAGGATGAGTGTGCGGGTAACGAGATGATTGAGTTTGTCGGGTTGAGGGCGAAACTGTATGCGTACCGCTGCCTGAGTACGGTAGGGAAACGCTCGAAGGGGATACAAAGGTGCGTAGTTGAAAAGACGATATCGTTTGACGATTATCGGCGCATACTTTTTGCCCAGCGCTTCATGAGAGTACAGGTCGCCAGTATCCGATTGCACCACCACGAAGTTTACACAGAGCAAACCAAAAAACTGGATCTTTAGTGGATGGACGATAAACGGAAAGTCCTGGATGATGGCATACATACCGCCCCTTTTGGTTATCAGGCCTAATAAGAAATTCAGCTCTGGGTCAGGCCTACATAGTTATATATGTATGTCACCAGAGAGGGTGCTTTTTCTCCCGGCATGTACAGGAGCACATACAAGCGTCGTCGTATTCCGTTTGTCACATACATTGTCGAGGGTTTTGGTAGTCATATTTCTCGATAAGCATGCTGTAGTGCATGCAAGTATGTTGCAGGCTTGTCAGGTATGCTGACTGATAGTCTACTGTAGCTCGTTCAAGAGACAAGCCCATAACATTGACAGGTAGATTATCTGTTTTTTTATTCCTGCAGTATACCGGAGCCCATGCTAGACCGGATGGCTTGTCAGGTATACGTTTTATTGGCTCGCGCAGTCTGATTCAGTGTACTGTAGCTCATGCAAGAGTTGCAATCTTCTCCTTGCCAGGTATACTGGGTGATAACACGCTGGAGTACATGCGAGCGACCATCTTACTTTCCAGGCATGTTACCTGCACGTCCTGTACATGTTTTTTTTTCTCGGAGGTATACTGGAGCACATGCAAGTAGTCATGCCAGGTATACTATTCATGCGTTCCTTTTTTCCCACATATATTTCATGCTAATCGGTGCTCGGTTTCAATTTGTCGTCCATTTGCAAGTATTATTCTGTAACTCACACCACTGTGTTATTGTATCTCTCTTTTGCATGTGTGTTTCAATCACACACTCACTGTTTATTCAACTTCATACCACACATATGTGTATAGATATTGCTAAAGTCATCGTCGGCAACTGCTTGTCGAGCATATGTGCGTTTTCCCTCTTTCTGTATGCTAGATTATAGCATTCTACTTGATATGATTTAACATGTGTGGTTTCCAACCATACTATCGCATATGTAATATTCATATCGATGTAAATTTGGCTATTCTTGTTTTTTTTCATCCCACCATCGCACTGTGTGTGTTGGCATCACAAACCGTGTCGTTGGTATCATACTGTAGTGCCCGTCCGTATTTATTCTGTTTACCCATAGCTGAAGCATTCGCTTCAATTGTCGTCTCCTGCTGCTTCGCAACCTACCTGTTCACTATACCTATGAGGTTACCAATATATATATATATATATGTGTGTATGTATTGATAGTGTTGTAGGAATAGTGAGCAGCCGGTTCCAAGTCCGGGGTCCGTCTGCATGGTTATGTCATGCAGATGGTAAACGGAAGGACGTAGCAGCAGCAACTGGTATGTGCAGGTAACTTGTGATACTTAGAACATTATTCCAAATATATTATCTTTTTAAAATATGTTTGTATTTAATTGTATATCTACTATCAGCAAGATAAATTCATAAAAGTTCCAAAAAAAAAACTATGTTATATAAAATGTATTGGAAAAGTATTTTAATAAATTAATTTTACATATGAAGATACTGGAATGTATTGCTACAGCAAAAGTGTTAAATAAAAAATGTATGTATGACATCTGTGTGTATTATTTCTAAGGTATTACTACTTCCAATTAATTTTACATGTGAAGAATTCGCTTCTTTGTTCTATTACATTATATAAACTTGTAAAGAAAACAAGTGCCCAGTTCATGCTTCAATATATATCATGTATACCTCAGAACAATTGTTTAGTGCTGTTAAAGAATCATTTATTTTACGCTGGAAGAAACTGTGTGTCCAGCCACTCTTCCACCTCGGCACCAATGTCAATGTGTATTAAATAATAGTATTGCTGCTGCACTAAGTGTTTCATAAATTCATACATTCTTCAAAATTCATTATGTAAATCTGAGAAAAAATGTATCTTACGGCGGAATATATTGTAAAGGTATTTAATGAATTCATATGAATAATTATATAAACCTGCAAAATTATATTTTACGTTGGGGGATACTAAAATTTGTGTATTATATCACAGTATTGATGCTGCAAACAGTTATTAATAAATTTGTATGAATAATAATTATATAAACCTGATAAATAACACCGCCCGTAGCCTCGGGCGATTTAATGGCAAGTGGGGTTCATCACAGGTTGCCATAAAAAAATATGGCCGCTATGGAATGTCCGAGAAATTTTTTTTTCTGTTTTGAAATATTTAATTTTTTAACTTTTGAAATGTTAAATAGATTTTTTAAAATCTTGAAATGTTAATTTTTTCCACTTTAAAATAAATTTAATTTTTAAAAAATTTGAAAAATAAATTTTTTTGGAAAACATTTTCCAAAAAATGTTTGTAATAAATTTAAAAAAAAATTGCTGCGATAGAAATGGAATGCTAGAGCAGTTGGTTTCTGCACTGGCTGCCAAGATGGCTGCCATTGCAGTGGAATGCAAGAGCATGCTGTTGACATTTTCTTATCAGGGTTCGGAGGTGTCCCTGTGTCACTCCAATGGACCTGTCATTGATACAACTATTTATAACTACTTCAGATGTTTTCAAGAGTACACAGAGAAACTTACACATACACAGAAACACACACAGGCAGGAAGGTATAATTTAATAATTGTAGCCATTCTTCAAAACATGTTAAAATGGCCTAAGGTATCTAATGATCCCTGTTGATCATGAAAAAAAATTGTATTGTTACATGGATGCCTGAGGGGCGTATAAGAGTTCGTAAGGGTCTTAATAAAAATAAAATAACTAAATTATATAATTATATTTATTCTCAATGTTACAAACAGGTATACATCTGTTATTTACCATTCTGAGCATCCTATTAACACTTATTATTCTTATTGAGCGTAATATTTAATTACTATCTCCGTTAACTCATGTTAATGTCTCTTAAACGTCTCCAATCATTTCCACACGTTTAGTTAAAGCTGTATATTTCCATTATACCGAATGTCTTTTCACTCATGCATCCAGTCCACAGTTCCGCAGGTCAGTCCCACCCTTCACTGTACTCAAGCTAGCCGACGCACTATCGCAGATCGCTGCAGTCATCCCTCGCCGCCCCGGAATCGCCCAATTGTCGCTTAAGGTCGCAGGAGATGCCAAACTCTCGGCTCTTAATCACTCCCTCCTCAGAGGCCCGCATATGGTATTTATACTTTATGTATGTGTCGTCTAGAACGTTCTCGACAATCCAAGTTGTTCTGGGAAAGGTAATGGTGATAACGACTTTCCTGCGTGATAAATTGAGAAATATAAGCTTCTCAGGGTCAGCTAGGCGCGAGCTGAAATAAGTTTTTCCGCGTGTGCGGCAGCGTCCTTTATGATAGGCCACTCGTTTTCTGTAACAGATACGTGACCACCGGCCTATTGCTCGCCTGTTTATTCAAAACAATCCTCTGACTTGCTGCCGGCGCCATCATATAACTGCTGTCCTTCACTTCCACTCGCTCACGCGGGATGCGAAGCATCGTGCGCGTTAAAGTATTTTATTGAATAATAACCATTCTTCAGCTGATAATCGTACAGAAAAAAATATTAGAGAGCTATACATATGTATACATTCGCATAGTTATTATTTTTAAGTTACAATTTTCTCAATGCGTTTTGCAAGAAGCACAGGTAGCTAACACCTTCGCAATGTCTAATGTATTGACTTTATTCATTTTCACTCACCTGTTCCCTATGATGTTATCTATTTGTACGTTCCTTAGTCCGCTTTGTTTTCTTTATGAGTGTTGTCTTTCATTTTCGGCGTTGTAACCTGCTGGAGTTGCGCTCTACCCATTACATCACTGCGGCACCCTTGCTATGGAATGCAAGAGCGTGAAGTCCCGTAGCCCGACGCTACGTCATGCCTAGGCGTTGACTCTCTGTATGCTTTACAAAATAAACTTTTCAATCAACATTTAAAAAAAAACAAATTTTTACAGTCTACATTGGCTACTCGTTCGGCACCGATATTTTTCAGCACGCAGTGTCGAACTCCGGACGTGCTGTCTGCCAGGAACAGAGCCGAACGTCCGTCGTGCCGCCTACAGTAGTGTTCGCTCGCCGACTGATGTGTACACTTGCTTTCGAAAGCAGTCTGGCAATCATATAGTGACTCTGCTGTTTTAACCCTTTTTTATTTACAATGTATAAAATTATTTTAATAAAATGTTTTGTATAAAAATATTTTTAATTTAAAACCATCATGCAGCAACCTCAATACGCTTCGCATTCTTACGCAGTCAGTTTAATAATATTTTGAGTGAAAACTTTTTCTTACTGGACGTTTTAATTATTTATAAATAAAGTATTGTAATTTATTATTAAAATATAAGTAAAATATTAATTTAACCGGAAATAAAACACATTTATGTTAACAGAAGTAAACAACACTTGTGATAGGTGACATATTCAGAAAAAAAGCAAGCACGTCATATATGGGATGATTTCTCAACTGTTAGGTTTTAAAAAAGTGTGAGGATACTGCAAATAGACTATACATTTAATTTCCTAATAATATCACGTTTTTTACTTAACAGGAGTATGAATAAAGTGATCAGACCCTTGCAATTTTTTCATATAGCAGATGAATACAAAACTAGGAGAAAAGTATATCTTAATCAAAGTTTTCAGAAGTGCTAAATAAACCGTGAAGAGCCCAGTCATTGGTTCGATAGCATCGTGCCGGGGTGACCCCGCCGGGAATCGAACCTGTTTCACCTTGGTGGGGGCGCGTAGTCTAGCCACTACCTCTGTATGCTTTACAAAAAACATTTCAATCAAATTTTAAAAAAAAATGTTTACAAAACAATTTTTTTACCGTCTTCGTAGGCTCCCTGTGTTCAGCGCCGAGCGGTAGCTCTAGGATGCATGGGTGCGCGATCTGGGAACTATCGTGATCGGCGCCCCAGCGCTGGGATGTATGATTGAGCGATCTGGAAATTATCGTGTTCGGCGGCGAGCGCTAGCGCTTGTGTGATGAATCTGGGAACTAGTTATGGTGACCTTGCGTGGCATTTCTTTAGGGAGGGGCTTGACGCTGCGTGTTCGACAAGCACAAACCACGGCATTTTTTAGTGGAATTCGAGACATTTTTAAGGGAAAACGGTATATTTTGGGCAAAACGAGGCATTTTTTTTTGGGGAAAAACACCCTATTTCGAGCAAAAAACAGGTGCAAATGGCATTTTTTTAAGGGCCGAGATACTGTCTTGCATAACCAATGGCTCCCTGCTCCCTGATTCTAGCCAGGTGACGTGGAACCGGCCATTCTAGGCTACTAACATTATATGCAAATGTTGAAATATATGTGTTTATATATCTGAAATAATATGCAGTACAGCTGCATAATAACCACAATTGGTGTAATTCATTGTAATCACGTGTTGGTAATTATTGGCTGTTCACGGTAAAATGAACATTTTTGAAAGCCCTGCTTAAGATCTACTTGTATGAACGCTGTGAATTGTTCTGCCGTGTATAAAATTAACATTGTCACGATCTTCATCACTTTATTCATGCGTCGGTCAAGTGAAACTGTAAAATTATTAAAATTTAAATATTTTATGAATTTTATAATGCTAACACTTGTATGGCTTACATACAACACAAACCACCGTTGATAATATCAGTGTACAGACATGTTTACCTAACACTTTTAATTCAACGTTAGCACATGGAACTACTTTCCCTCCATTGTCACCAACTTTACTGGGCCCATGTCAGTCAGTGCGTCCGTTAATATATATGCAGGTAGGGGCAGTGACTTTTTTCTGAGGTTGATATCAAAAGTGCTCACTTTATCGTAAACAACCTTTACCGCAATTTACATTGGCCCTTGCCGTAAACGACTTTGGGCTACGTGTATCTACCGAAGTCATATGGGTTTAGGTGCAGGTTATAATAGCAGAAAAAAAAGGGGGGGCGAAGTGGGAGATGCACGTGCAGTGCGGCAGCTGTCTCACGATTGCCGGGGCGTTCTGTTGTCGCTCAGCTACTGACGGGTCCGTGACGGGCTACAGATTCACGAGCGGGAAGCAAATGTGCGGAAGCATATGTCGTGGATCGATACATTTACACTCTGAAGTCTGCACTTACAGAATTATGTAAACACAGAAGATGTGCATTTATAAAAGTTTGTGTCGTGATTATCGTTAGTGGCAACATGTTCATACAACATTTTATAACTATCTGTTCAGGGATTAAAATGTCATGATGGTGAGTAGGGGGGTGGGGGGCATGCATATAGACAGACATTAAGACGATTTCATAAGCCGAACTTTTTAAAGGACAGTAAGCAAAAAAAAAAAACAGAAATTGATGCAGCCTTGTATTCTATTTACAAACCTAAATATTTCTGAAATGGTCATCCAAAGCATCATACAGTATCTCAGTGCCTTTTCTTTGTATTGAGAATATTCTCCTTTACAGACCATTCTCCTTATTTGGCTAAATTCGGTGGTATCATACGAAGTCTTGTCGAAGCAGGTTTGGTGTTTAAATGGAGAGCCGATTTCATGGACGAAGCAATTAGTACAGTAAAAATAGCCCAAAAATCGGCCAAATCTAAGCATAAAAAAAAAGTTATCTCCAGCGCCAAACTGTTCTATACCCGCCCCGTAGTCAGTAGTAAAAAGTTACACAACTTCTAGCGTCGGGTTTTGAGGGGAGGGGGTGTAAAGGGGGTGAAATAGCCATTTTTCACAGTTTTTAGCACATATCTCGGAAACTATGAGGTTTAGAGCAAACATTACCCCATACAAAAATGATCTACATTAAATGTTGAACAAAAATGGTTATACACATGATTTAGCTAAAGTGAACGGTTACGGAGACATGGAGGGAGTAAAAATTGCATAATTTCTCAGATCATGTAAAAAAAAAAAGCTGTGACCCAGTGTGAAATCGTATTTTTGCGTTTTATGAAGTAAGGTTGCAGTTGAGTAGTATTGTAGTCGTCCAGGAGGATTATCTTGACGAGCTCGTTTCTATTCAAGAGGGTTCGGTATGTACAAGGTCACAAGGTGGAAGACGTGTAGGGGAGGGCCGGTCGACCACCCGCCTGGAGCCTGGAGCCCCTGTTAGTTCGGTAGCGTCTGCCTTACGCGCTCGTGTTAAGTGAAGTCTTTCTTCTTCATTCCTAGTGAAGTTCAACTGTTATCGAGGTTTGAGTGTACAAAACTGTGGATTCAGCTCATAGAAATTGTTGAAATAATTCGCATGTTTGTGAGAGCAGAGAGGAATGGGGACTTCCACCTCCACCTTCACTGTGTACACCGCATGCTCCCTATCTTCCATGCATCTGGTCACATAAACTACGCTAAATCTGCACACGTCTACCTCCAAGACTGTTTGTAAAATTCTTACTTCATTGAACGCTGGATAATACGATTCATTCATTACTCGTAGATATTTCACCATCCGGCGCACTGAGAAGTTTTGGTCCGGGGTGTGGAGTGACATGACGATCGAGCAGGTTCTCGTGAGATCTTTGAGTAGCAGTAGAGGATTGACTGGAGGGAGAGAAATCACAGCAACAACTATTGCAACATGGATTAACTCCACGTCAACCTGTTCCCGAGTAGTTGAAGCGACGGAAGAATTTGCGGGAGTTTACAGCGTCTCTTCAGAGCAACATGTAGAGCTGCGAGAGACAAATCAGAAGCGGAATTCCAAAGACTTGCAAATTTTCATTTCATGGCTTGAGGAACACAACCCCTTTTCAAAACCCCCCTGAACTGTCTTCCTTGTCAACAGGGGTTGTGGCAGATGAAAAGGTGAATTGTGATGAAGCATTTGAAATTGGATTAGGACCATTGACAGATATCGAGAAGAAAGCATTCAGTGACATACGCTTAAAGAGAAAGTTAGCCGTGAAGTCTCTAGCCACCATCACCAAATCAGTGACAATTCGTAATGATACTGTTTGTGTAAACCCTAACACCCTTTTACACCGAATGGTGTGTACAGTAAGAAGTGATGAGCAGCTGACAAACATCTTAAAATTTGAATGATGTGCTTATCCTCCATCTCTTTTTGATGAATCTGGTTTGATGAGGAAGGGAAGCAAATCATTAATGGTGTCAGTTTTGGGGCCTGAAGCAAATGAACCATCCGACACATCAGATCCAGGACATGTGTCATACGTCATTGATGGAGGGCACCTCCTCCACCGTGTAGTCTGGCAATGCCCAGCTACCTTCAAACAAATTTGTCAGCAATACACCAGCTACATCATTACTCACTATGGACAAGCTACTGTTGTTTTTGATGGATATGAGGAAGAACAGAGCACAACAGATGAAGAGTGCCTGCGCAGATCACTAACTACTACTCACGTTGAAGTGAAAGTAGAAGATGCGATTAATGTCACTCTTGGGCAAGCTGAATTTCTAGCTAATGGTAAAAACAAAATGGAGCTGATTTCTCTCCTCACAGTGCACTTGCAAAGAGCTGGTTGCGAAGTACATCAAGCACAGCATGATGCTGACACAATGATAGTTCGCACAGCAATTGATAAAGATGAGAAAGGACTTGGAGTCACTGCAGTGATTGGAAACGACACTGACTTACTAGTCTTGTTGATTGCTCATGCGCCAGCCAACAATCAATTGAAAATGGTTATACCAAAGAAAGGTTATCAACAGGAAAAAGAGCACTCCATTTCTTACATTCAGCGAGCCATCGGGGCAATGAAAGATGTTCTCTTGGCTGTATATGCTTTCACAGGATGTGACACCCTTTCAGCAATTTACAACAAGGGGAAAATAGCACCTTTCAAAAAAGTTCAAGCCAACAAGGCACTTCACACAAAGCTTCTTACATTTAATGACCCAAACGCAGACCCAAATGCTGTGGCTGATGCGGGAAAACATTTTCTCCTTTCCATGTTTGGATCTCTAAACACCGACGATTTGGATTCTGTACGCCACCGATGTTATTTGCAAACGATCGCAAAATAGCCTCTGCACTCCATGTTCAAGTTGGCTGCACTTCCCCCTACTTCAGCAGCTACCAAACAACACTCTTTTAGAGCTTATCACCAAGTGCAACAATGGCTCAATGAGCAGGAAGATCCCTGGAAGTGGGGTTGGAAAAAGATAGGTGGTCATTTTCGCCCTATTACAACTACACATCCTGCTGCTCCCGAAGACTTGCTCTCCCTCATCGTTTGCACCTGCAAAGACGAATGCGTTCAAAACTGCGAGTGTCGAAGGAGTGGTCTGAACTACTCAAACATGTGCAGCAATTGCTCAGGACTTGGATGCGTCAACAAAGACACGATAATAATTGACGGTGATATGGATGATGATCTTCAACTGGACGAAGAGGAAGATGATTCCTTTCCTAGTACCACACTAGATGAACTATTGACGGCTGGCTGAGAATGAAATATTGATATACCTGCAACATTACTTTCAGAGATTTGTATTCAACTTCTCCTTTTTTTAATAAAGCATTCTTCTTTTTTATATTTGGTTTTTTTTTACATGATCTTCCTATTCACGAAATTCTCTTTTCAACGAGATACGGACGAAGTATAGGGTTAATCTGACATAAAAGAGCAAATGGAATACAGGTTTGGTAAATTTGGGGAAAAGAGTATAATAGGTACCTATTGTCAAATACGGGTAACATGATATATTTGACATATTTACGGTCAAATACCTATGACAGAAAAATGGCAGAACAGTATATTGTGGCAATTGTCAAATGGGGGATACATATAGACGTGTTAAAAATCAAAATATATATTTTAATTATATATAATGTTAATAGTTTTGTAGTTTTTGTTTGTTTTTTCGAGACATTTCAAGCAAATAAAAAAATGGGTATTTTACCCCCACTATATCTCCGAAACTGTTCAGTTGGGTGTAATCATGTATATGACCATTTTTGTTCAAAATGTAATGTAGATCATTTTTGTATGGGTTAACGTTTGCTCTAAACCTCATAGTTTCCGAGGTAGTTGCTAAAAACTGTGAACACTTGCTATTTCACCCCCTTTACACCCCCCCTCCTCCCAAAACCCGAAGCTAGAAGTTGTGTAACTTTTTACTACTGACTACAGGGAGGGTATAAAACAGTTTGGCGCTGGAGAGAACTTTTTTTTTTTTGGATGTTTAGGTTTTTATCTAATTTTACTGTAATAAATGCTTTCTGGGAAAAAATTACTGCGTCAAAATAAGCCCAGCCCTCTAGCCATAGAACATTTGGAAGGACCACATTTCCTCCTGTTATGTGGGTTGACATTCAGTTGCATACTTTTCTTGATGGAGATCTGCGTAGGTTTTAGGTCAAAAACACAGGAAGATTTCCACGCCACTTAAACATATTATCCCATTATTTCCAAACATTTAAAAGTAGCACGAGCAACCTGCGACAGTTAACGCCTCTTATCAAGATGTGTCAGCTGAATGATAAAAGTAGTGAACTGCGCTGCTTTTGACTCAAGATTAAAGTCTCCTCGAGTGGAGAGTGAGAGATTTGGGCGGCTCTTAACAAGTGAGAAAGAAAAGGCAAGTTGCACATTTCACTCGTAGCAGCTGGTAGCATTTCGCAAAAAAAAAAAAGCAAAAAAAAAAAAAAAAAAAAAAACCCAGGAAGGTAGTAACAATAAAAGTGAGATGTCGTTAAACTCGAACGGCGGTGACTAATCGCCGTGCGCCAGACCTTTCTGCCCAGCCCTGTCTGATTTCAAGATATAAAGTGATATTACTGGAATTACTTACTTCGTTGTTTGTGTAATGGTCAGAGAAAGCCGTATGCGTGATATGAACTAAAAGCCACTGGCTAAGTAATGACTCTTTGCTGGTGCTGCAGCGGTAGTTGCAATTAAAACAGGTCATAACAAAAAATTAGAGTAAATGATTACATCGGTCGAATTACAGTACACATAATACCATACTCTATACGGGAAGTCTGGGTAAATTCCATTCCAGAAACCACTTGGTCTACGAAGACTTCTATGTCAAGATATTGAGGTACCAAACAGTTCTTTTAAGTTTAATTACGCCTACTTGTTGCGTACTAAATGTTATGAGGTGTTAAACTCAAATTTAAATAAAGTCAAGCTATACTCTGGGGTTTAAATTATTCAGAAGTTGTTATAAAGTTAATTAGCAGTGGAACATACATAACGTTTCTACAATTATCAGGGAGCAGATGCTAATATTCTTAACCTACGTGATATCCCAGTTTTTTTTGTCCAGTCGTAGACGTTTCAGTTTCTATAATAAAAGCTAACGGCGTCTTCTTGGCAGTCCTGCTTACATATTTGGCATTATCAATAACTGAATACCCGAGCATTGATTCTTTTAGTAACGTGTCACACTTTAAATTGATATTGTATTACTTACAAGTGAAAAAGTTAGGTGAAAATGTACTGCTGTTATTCTCTTCAAAGAGAACATTCAAAGTCTAGGAAGCATGTATTAAAGGGGCCTATAGCTACGACCTGCATTAAACTAAAATGTTCATAAATCTTGCGACTCATAAAAATATCTTGTTAAAAGCACTGAAGCACAAATATGAATTACATGGACATCACTTACATTGTTGTTACTGATTAATAATTGGTGTAACATAAGTTTATGTGTAGATCGCTGCACTTCAATTCACGCACAAAACGGACTACGAAACTACGTCGTAGCACAGGATACGTGTCATACAAACTTACTGCAATCTTCTCCCTGCCGTTTATTGTGTCTGCAGTAGTGTAAAAATAACAAGAGCTCATATTTCACGTTATTTTTTATTTAACATGGATTTACTGCTTTACACTGAACGTAAAGAAACGTTTATATTTCCTAGAACTATTTTCTCGGGTATTATTTCGATTTTCTGACCTTCAATATTTATTCTGCAGCATATTATGAATTTCCTAATCATCACTTGTAAATTCATAACTCTCGTAAGGTTTTTAAAAATAATTATGGTACCCAGTGGCACCATTGACATTCTTCTCAATCCTAAGACATGCAAGTACATATGGGTATAGATGTGTACGCCAGAAACAGATCAAATATATACCTAAACACAGTAATAAGCGTGTCAGGATTCGATCTGTGGTCCCTCAGATCACAATTTTACTCAAGTATTCATTTGCATACTAAAAGTTTCATTAATTAATTAAATCACATCAGTACTTTTAAACAACAGTTTAGGTCCTGGATAAAGTCATACACTGGGCCCTTATGATTATGGCATGGCACCCAATCTATTAACAGGACTAAAACATAAGTACTGCTAAAAGTAGGCGTTTCAATGTAATTGTTCTTTAGTATAATCAATGTTTAAAAATAACAACAAACATAAATTGATGTTAAGTAACGCACACATTTTTTAACAGCGTAAGCTTTGGAGAAAAAAACTTTTTATCCATTTTAATGGTAGTTCATAAAATGCACAGCTTGAAATATCAAATTATTTACTTACTTCACACCCTTGTGTAATTAGTTTTAAATAATTTAAACTGAGAATCAAAAATAATTGTTATTGTTAATTCATAACAAGGCACAGAAAAATTTCTTCTTGTGCTGATGCACCGAGATGAGAGTGAAATACAATACTTGCAGCATGGCGTTCTGGGCAGGGTATTTCTGGCAACCAATTTGATCTTGAGTCCATTATCCACGCTAATCTTCTTTACTCACCCTTCCGCGATTCCCATAGTCCCACTTTCTAGTCCTTTACGCCCCCCCCCCACTTCCTTTCGCTCACATCACCATTCTTTCGCATCCCCAATCCCACATTCTCCCCCTTGCCCGGACGGGGAAACTGTTGATTAACTGTACTGGTAAAATAAACACAAGAAATCGATTTAATCTTTCTCGTTACTACTGCAAATCTGGAGAGTAGATGTGGAAAAGAATCAAAATGCAGTAATATTAGGTAACTGTTTGAAGGATTGAATGAAAGGAGATACGGTGTACACGAGCAGACTGACTCCGCACCAGTACAAACAGCCAATTAAAATTTGTTTTTCCTACTATTTTAATATTTTAAGTACACTAGGCATTGCCCAGTCTACATATTAATATGTCGATCGTTAACGTGAAACCTTAAAAAAACCTGACTTCAAAATGTAATTTTTTATTCTACTTAGTGGCGGAGTGGGAAATAATTATATATATATATATATATATATATGTATATATATAATTATTTCCCACGTATACATATATGTTCATATTCAATCGATCCCTACCTAATTTGACAAAAAAATTGTACTATCGCAGGTCATGTAAACGGGCATGTTTAATACGGGCCTGACATTTATTTTCAAAATCGTAGCCATATAAATTTTTTAATCTAGTAAATATATTGTGCCAGTACATATGACCGTGTTGTTCTCCATTAATGAAGATAGCAATATATGAGAAAATTGAGCTTTTATGCCAAATGTCGGTGGCCAATCAACATATATCCGCCAAATTTCGCACTCATGTAGCGGTACAGTAGGCCACGTAAACTTATACGTTTTAAGTGTGTCTGGCATTATTTACGTACAGAATGGCTGCCAGATAAATTGGTAAGATAATTTAGCAATATATATTTAACAATTTACCCTATTTCAATTTAACTTTGTATGCTGAGAGCGTCCATCAGAATAATGAAATATTCTTATAGATACCCTCTTTTGGCCGCCTTTTTGGAAGATAGTGCCTGGTGGTAAAACGTAATTAACAACTAATTAATTTTCTGAAATATTTTCACATAATTAGTACTGCAGTGGGCCATGTAACCTTACATAATATTTTAATGGGTCAGACATGTTTTTTCAAATTTGCGGCAATATAAATCGAACAGATAAGTTTGCCGTATCTACTAATAATATGCCAAAAATTCAATCAGATTTTGTATGCCTACAGTATATATTACAAGCATCAAATATGTCTATACAGAGCGTGGTTTTAGGCCTGTTTGTTCAATAATACCAAAAGATAAAATATAACTTTAGTTTCATATCCCGGGAACCAGTCAGCCTATATCCATCAAATTCTGCACACATTTGTGCTGCAGTGGGCCATGCAAACTTACATGATTTAAGTGACTCACGCACTTGTTTTAAAAATGATGTTCTTGTAAACATTTGAGGTTGGTAAACCCAGTCTACCAAAACCAGTCTACCAGTTACAGAATTTTTTTTCTGCAATTGTCACATGCGATTATTTAAAATGTTTTATTCATTGGTGGTGATGCGACCTTCAAGAAACATTATTGTCAATATATATAATTTTATTTTGCCTTGGATAGATTAGCATTTCGATATTTGCTATTAGGTTGGCATTTTAAACGAGGTCTTGATAGCTGATGAGGGTGAAGCGAGGTGAATATGGAGCAGCACCAGAATGCAAGGGTGGGGGAAACGGGAGATCCCGAGAAAACCCACTGACCAGCAGCATTGTCCGGCGCAATTCTTCCCATATGCGAAAAACTGGGATTGGCCCTCTGGGAATAGAACCCGGTTTGCATTGGTGGGAGGCAAGTATTCTGACCACTACACCACCGTGGCCCCTGGGGGAGGGGGGCGGAGTTAAGAAAATATCAGTGCCAACAGAAGTCTGTTGATGNTGGCGGGGGTTCAGTGGGTTAGTGTCTACTGTATTGTCAACGTCAAAGTTTTCCGTCACTAATTTGCACTGTCCCGAAGTCGAAACCAACACCACTCACCGGAGTGGTATTTTATTGATTATTAATACAAATATTTTGGTTTCGCAGTTGGTTTGAGTTGTTTGTAGTTAGTTTCCCATCGCTGAGGTCCCCGAGTTAACCCCTCGCCCAGGCAGGAATTTCGCACACTGTTAAAATTTTCCATTAATTCACGAATTTTTTTGCGTAAATGTGCAGTAAATACACGGATGCGCAGTCCGTAATGACGGAAAACGGAGCAGAGCTCCGTAAATGCATAATACATAACACCTCCATACTTCCGATAGCTTCAGGTTTCGGAAAAGAACAATGCCGAGTTTACACGAAGCTTTCTTCGACACTATAACCAGAAAATTATCGTTTCTGCGTTTCAGGTTATCCACGTTACTAAGACCTACTCCTTCAAAAAAACACAAAATAGTGTCAGGCGTCTGGAACAATTAGAGACACTCAAAACATATAAACACTACTAAGAATGGAAAATGTGGCTTATGTGACCCTTCTAAAAATACCGATGTTATAGATGTAGTTTGGAAAATGAGAACGTGATTTAGTGGTTTTGGTCACTGACAGTCGATCTTTTGACTCAGGTTCAAATCTAGCACCAATGTAAAATATTTTAGTTTTTGAAATTGCTTTTTCTTTCCGCAGTAGAACACCCACACAAAGAAAGTGAAAGATTTTTTTCGTTCTCTTTTTTTTTAACTTAAAGTGTAGAAACAAGAAGTTACTGTTATAACTAATGAGCCGACTTTGCTCTACATGGGTGCAAATTATTTTAATGAACTTCAAGAATGGGAAAAGAGGATCTCAATGCTGGGGTATCAACAAGTGCCAGCGTACGAACTATTCAACGGACCATCATTGATATGGGCTTTCGGAGCCGAAGGCCCACTCGTGTACCGTTGTTGGATGCACGACACAAAGCTTTACGCCTCGCCTGGGCCCGCCAGCACCGTCATTGAACTGTTGACGACTGGAAACACGTTGCCTGGTCTGACGAGTCTCGTTTACAATTGTATCGGGCGGATGGACGTGTACGGGTATGGAGACATCCTCATGAATCCATGGATCCTACATGTGAACAGAGGACTTTTCAAGCTGGTGGAGGCTCTGTCATGGTATGGGGCGTGTGCAGTAGGCGTGAAATGGTACCCCTGATACATCTAGATACTACTCTGACAGATGACAGATACCTAAGCATCCTGTCCGATCACCTGCACCCATTCATGTCCATTGTGCATTCCAACGGATGTAGACAATTCCAGCAGGACAATGCGACACCCCACACGTCGAGAGTTGCTACCGACTGGCTCCAGGAACACTCTTCTGACTTTAGACACTTCCATTGGTCACCTAAATCACCAGACATGAACATTATTGAGCATATCTGGGATGCCTTGCAACGTGCTGTTCAGAAGAGATCTCCATCGCCTCGCACTCCAATGGATTTCTGTACTGCCCTGCAGGATTCATGGTATGAATTGCCTCCTGCATACCTTCAGACATTAGTCGAGTCCATGCCACGTCGTCTTGTGGCACTTCTGCGTGCTCGCGGAGGTCCTACACGATATTAGGCAGGTGTACCAGTTTTTTCGGCTCTTCAGTGTATTAGTCCGAGCATTTTAAGTGCAAACTAACAAGTCGCTTCAAGTGGGAACAGCTAAGCAAAATTCGTATGACAAATATGGAAAGTTTTGAAGAATTCTCAGACGGAATCTGTGTAGCCTCTGTTAATATTTTGGAACCCGCCACTGACAACACTGGGAATGCAGCCATAAAATGTGAGCCAGATAAGTGAGCACTAAATACATTCCTGAATGGTGTCTCGGGTGCAGTTGTCAAATGTACGCACTTGGTGAAATCTGCAACATTTTCCGAAGCAGCGAAGTCAGCTGTTCGGCTATGAAGCCGATAGAAATACACCCACTTAAAAGGTGTGTAGGTCTGTTTTTAATGTCGATGGAAAGCCAGACCCTAGCTACTCTGGTCACAATACAGGCCATAAAGAGCGTAAAAAGAGGCAATGAGCATGATTTACTCATTTGGCAAAGAATTGCCAGGAAGGTGGTGATAATAGAGCGGGGAGCAATCAAACTCGAATGAGGCTTAGTGTCACGAACTCAAGTCCATGCTAACGCGTAAACCTGTAACATCATCCAACAATTCTGATTGCTGAACTAAAGACTTACAAACTTCGATTACTTTTCAGAAGACCACGCTATTTGTTAGTGAATTAAAGGTACGCAAATGTGACAACGGGATATTTCAACTTGTCTTCCAGTTTGAAACACGTAGATAGTTACTTGAATGTGTAAAGTGCGAGTTAAAAATTGCGTTAAGTTCATAATGCAAAAACACTCAATTTTAAAGAGAAAATGACATAGTTTTATGGCATTTGAAAGTAAATTAATATTACATTATGCAAGCGAAGACTCTTAAGAAGGAACCTGTGTTTCATGTTGTCATAGAAAACTCGAAATTGGCGTACAATTCCATGCATTTACTCGACGTAGTGAGAGAACAAACAAAAATTGTGGTATTAAAATGGTTTTATAGATGCTGGGAGAAGGAAAGAATCATAATTCGGTCAAATAAGATGCACAATTGACGACGGTTCATGCAAATAGGCCAATGATATTCTACCTCCTTCGCTGTCAGCGAATTCACGTAATTTATGATACACGGAACGTCGATATCGCATTTTGCCTGGAACCCAGTGCTACCCTTTATCAAACATTTATGACCTAATATGGATTTATCCTCTCGTCTTCCTCATACGCCAGACCTTTCTATTTAGTCCTGCCTGAGCGTTATTACTGAAATGATTTACTTCGTTATTTGTGTAATCGTCGCCGTTAGCCGTACAACATGACATTAACTAAAAGCTATTGGCTGAGTAATGGCGTTTTGCTGGCGTTGCAGCTGTAGTTGCAATTATAACAGGTTATTACATCGAAATTAGAGTAAAAGATTACATCGACCAAGTTATGATACAACACCATCACACTTTATTCGGTAAGGCTGAGAAAACGCCATTCGTGAAACTGCTACGTGATTGAAGACTACGGTCTAAAGATATTCAGGTAACAAACATATATTGTAACTTTCATTTCACCCACGTATTGCGTGTTAGAGGTTATAAAATGTTTAAATCAAATTTAAATAAAGTTAATCTAAACTCTTGATGCTAAAATTATTTTACAGTCGTTATAAGGTTTAGTACCGGTGGAACAAACAAAACGTTTCTACATTTATATATCAGGTAGTAAATGCTAGAATACTTTATCTGTGGATTATTCAACCCTTATTTGCTCAGTCGTAAATGTTTCGCTTCCTAGAACAACAATTAATGGCATCGTTGTGGAATTCTTGTTTACAAATCGTTTTTCAAATGTAGTGTTTTGAATTTCATTAACTAAAGCGATAGTTAGTTTTAGTAATACTTCTCACCGCTACAATGATATTGTAACACATAACTACAACTGAAATCGTGAGATTCAAAGATGCCGCTAATATTTTCTTTTGACAGAAACTTGAAAATCACGGAAGCTTGAATTAGAGGGGCCCGTAACTACGACATACTTTAAAGCAAAATGTTCTAAGATCTTGTGATTCATTACAATTTTATTGGTAAAAGCATTAAAATAATATTACAAACAACATGGGAATCAGGTACATTTGTATCACTGATTGGTAACCGGCCTAAAAAAATATTATTAGTTGGTCGCTTTACTCAAATTCTTATACGAAACAGCCTATAATACTACGTTCTAGCACAGGTTATGTAGAAGTCATGCAATTCTTAAGCCATTAATTTTGATATTATTTATTTTGGCTCGCAGCACGTAAAACAAAAAACATGAGTGTTCATGTTTAGTGTTTGTTTAACTTATATTTCCTTCTCATAATGAACATAAATGTTTCTTTTTCCCAGAGCTATTTTCTCGAACTTTGTGTGCATAGATCGAGCATACACAAGAACACCAATAAGAATGTCAGGATTTGAACCAGCGTCCCCATAACACACTTTCACCCACATATTCGCAAAGTATCCGAAAAGTTTAATTCATTAATTAGATTACATCTGGACTTTTAAATAAAAGTTTAGGTCTTGGATAAAGTCATTTGCTGGAGCCTTATGATGGTGGTATGGCTTTCAACTCACGTATTTACGGGAATACATACGTAAGTAGTGTCACAAATAGACCTTTGAATTTAGTGGGTCTTTAGTATTATCAGATTGTAAAAAATCAAGAAACATAAATAAAGTAAAAAACGAAAGAAACCGAGATAACGTTAGAGAAAATAGTTCTGGGAAATATAAACGTTGGCGTTCATTGTGAAAAGTAAATAAAAGTTAAATAAATAGGCACACTAAATATGAGCTCTGATGTGTTTTGTTTTGTATGGCGCGAACAAAAATTTTTTAATGAACCACAAGATCTTTGAAAAATTTGGTTGAAATTATGTCGTTGTTATTGACCCCTCTGATGCAAGTTTCCTAAATTTTGAAGTTTCTGTTAGTAAAAAAATTAGTTGCACCCACAAGGAGTGTTGCATTGCAATTCTGTTCTGAAGGAAGGGAAAAGTCATCAAAAACCAAGAAATGATTACAAATTGAAACTTATTTGTGTAATATTTATTGAGGTACATATACATACATCTTTCAGTATGACACCGATACGCCATGTTTGCGAACATGTCCCATCAGCCGTCGTGGCATGGTGTTGCGATAATCCATCCCATGTAGCTTGAAAATTCATCCGCAATTCCTGCAGATTTCACGGTAGAGGTGGAGTCGCGATAGAGATACCAATTGCATCCCACACATTTTAAATTTGGGATGGGTCTGGTGATGCGACTTGCTCTAACAAGAGTATATCCATTGCTTCAAGGCACCTTCTTGAGACAGCAGCGGAATATAGCATTGGCTTAGGTGTCCACGAACGGCAGGGTCACTGGTTGTAGGACCTTATGAACAAACTGTTGGGCTTTCAAGGTGCTCATATTGAATACCAACGCTGAACGGACATTATACAACATCACACCCCACACCATGACACCAGGCTGTCTGGACTTCTGACGTGTGACAACAAACCGTTCACCTCGTCGTTACCCACGTTACCTTACAGTCGGATGCATTGGTAGTAGGTAGATAGCGAGGTCGTTAGAGACGGAGCAAGTTGCTCAGGCTTGCAGGAACGGGTAGGAATCGGCCATGGCCTGTAGTAAGGAACTGTCCTGGCATTCACCTGGGGTGATTTCGGGAAACCATGAAAAACCGAAATCAGGATGGGTGGAGCCGGATTTGAATCGAGGTCCTACCGAACACGAGTCCAAAGTTTAACCACTGCACCACTTCGCTCGATCGGATGCGTTGTTCGTCGCCACCAAGAAAAAAGCGGAACTCATCACTGAAATTACCCGTTGCTCTTTTTGCGTGGATGCATGACAGTCGGTCACGACGTCATCGTAGTCTGTGGACGTTGATGTGGTGTTAAGGGCAATCGTTGAAACTGTGTGTGCATGTAGTCCTGCGTCGTGCAGCTGTCTTTCAATGGCAGTCACATGATGGTGCAGGGTGGACATCTCTGCTCGTGATGTACGCAATAGTAGCGGTTGGGCACTCCACGCATGTCAGAGAAAAATCCACCAGTTCTCCCTGGGTGTGGTTAGTGACAGTATTCCGGATCCTGCATAACGTGTGTGTGTGCCTTCCTCTATTCACTGGTGTCAACAGTGTGCTACAGTAATATCCACACGACCGGTATATGACGCACAATACGGCAAAATGACCATTCCGCAGCCCTACGATGCGAGTCATCCTGAACGCGTCCAGCTGTTCGAACCGCAGTCGAACTCGTCTCCGAGGCATACTACACTTTTAAAGGGTGCTACCGACACGACAACATGAGTCAGGATGGAAAGTATGCACACCGGGACGATCTTGTATAGCCTTGCAGGTACAACGATAATGTCCGCCCTGGCTGACGTCGCATACGCAGTCGAACGTGAAATGTGAATCATTCGCAATCCCACATTGTCAAACCTAACCAACGCCTTGTGGATGCAATTATTTTTTGCTAATGAGAGTATTTTAATTAAGGAAACTAATTTCATTTTAATATAATTCTTTGTATTTCGAAATATTACATGATAATGCCTATTGTTAGTTCCGGTAAGATAAATATTACTTGGTAATAGAAAAACACCAATAAAATTAAAAACTTTTTTTTGCTTTGCAGCTATGGTTGTGAACTGGAGTGTCATCACGCGCATTATTCCATGGTTATTCGTCAGTACAGCATTTACTTATGCATCAGTACCCAAATTCCACGTCCAAGACGAGGACTCGTACGAAATGGTAAAAATCACGAACAATATCTATGACAGAAATTTCCTGGATAATATACACACAGTCATAATAAACACCGAAGAAACTGCACAATCTGAAATAGCCATGCAAGTTCTCCAGCACATACACCAATCGGCTTCTCTGCGTGCATTGTCAATGAGCAATGGTAGAGTGGTAGGTGCTCTTACTCGCTGTGCAGTGGGAGAAGAAGACGAAGACGATGACGAAGCAGTTGAGAACTGTAAGAAGAAAGAAATTGTGGACAACATAGAAGAAAGCGTTGGTTTCATCATCTTCACTGACGTTGTCAAGGAACATTGTGTGGTACCGTCGCAATGGAACGACTCGCTATTCTGGAATCCAAGAGCCAAGTTTCTTATTGTGGTTACTAGCCAACAATTTAGCAATATTTCTTGTGTGGAGAAATCACTTCAAGATTGTTGGCATAGATATAGTATTTTCAACATTGATTTCTTGATAAGCCACAGTGGTATAACTGACTGCCTGTGTAGAATATGTGTGCTTATAATAACAATTAACCCTTTCGTTACTCTTAATGTTACGGTAAAGAAACACACAGAGAGTTTTAATGCATATCCTAACAAAATTAATGATATTCATGGATTTAATATGACTGGATTTTACTACATTGATTTCGAACAGTTTGTTGTAAAGCGTGACGATGAAGGCACCCTTCACCTAATACGGACGGATGGAATGATCTTGGATACGTTCACGAAAAAAATTAACGCCACACTTAATATATACGCAGAAAATTCTTCAAGTTCGGCGAATAATTACGATTTATTTTTGTTGACGAATGTACCTACTAAAGTCAGTTACCGATTCAACTCTTACCCACATAGCACCTTGTGTGTCACAGCTGTTGTGCCTAAAGCACTAGAGCTTCCCCACTACATGAATGTAATATTGCCATTCCCTGGAGAACTGTGGATAGCTGTCATACTTACGCCCATGTTAGTGGGAATTCTGTGGACTACAACACTTGCATTTGATATCGCAGAGAGAAAACACGTCCCACACCCTTCAGTATTCATGGAAACGATAAGACTTTTCATCACTGTTTCTACTTCATGGTCCCCACTATATCTCTCGCAAAGAATGTTCATAACATCGTGTATCATGTATAGTTTAGTGCTGAACAATTCCTATCAAGGAGCATTCACCAGCATCCTTACACTCACCAAGTACTACCCTGACATTAACACACGTAAGGAACTCATGAATTCTGGGCTAAAGACATCTGCATTCATGCCATCTTCTGAGACCACTGACATACAATCATTTCTCGAAGAAGATGATGAATTCATCGACTGGTTTGTTAATAACATGGTATACATTCCTAGCGAAGAAGAAGCATTCGACATGATTGCAGAGCATCGAAACGTGTGTCACATGCTAGATTCTGAAACAGCCGCCGACTTTATTTACAAGGCGAAATATTTCGAAAATGGTCAGCCAAAGCACTACATAGTTCCGCAGTGCTTATTCTTTATGCTGGGTATCTACTCCTTCAGAGACAACTCCCCATATTTAGCGAAGTTCAGTAGTATCACTAACAATCTTGTTGAAACTGGTTTGTGTTATAAATGGAATGCCGATTCCCTGTACGATGTATTGCTTTCTGGGAAAAAATTGCTTCGCCCCAATAGGCCCATTCCTCTAACCATAGCACATTTGCAAGCACCATATTTTCTCCTCTTATGGGGGTTGACTTTCAGTTGCCTAGTTTTGTTGATGGAGTTTGTCGTGGTTTATATTTAAATAGTTATTTTTTAATTTTGTGAGATGAATCTTGATGCCTACTGAAAATACGGACTAAAATATAACCATGCCGTGATTAATTTGTACTAGGCGTTATGTTCAAAGTAGTCTAAAAGTTAATGTATTAGTTTGTTCATGTTCCTCTGTGACAGCTAATTTGCTTTCATAACAAACAGCAATAAACTGAGTTTGTGAACTACTAATTAGTGTTTCTTTAACTACTATATCCCATTTAAGTTACTGAATTTTTTTTTTATATATGCAGCCTGCCAAAATAATGTATTTATGCGAAATTTTGTTTGCATTTACGTTGTTCTTGCAGCAAATTAATTCCTGATAAATTCAATAAAACTCTTATTCTAAATGAGGTCGTAATGCTGTAAGCGCGATGAGTACGCCTGTATTGAAACTGAAAGTGCACGTTATATTAAAATTCACCAAGCGGTAACATTTTCTTCTGTTTTCTTCTAGCAAGTATGTTTTAAAATGTTTTGGAAATTACAAGGAATAAAGTTCAGTTATTAATAACATATCTTTTTCAGCCGCATGTTAAGAAAATTTGTTTTTTAACTGACTGTTGCTTTCATTGTTTATTTTTTATTTCGTGATCTTAATCTTGATCTTGGATCATACGATGTCTATCTGTAGGAACGCTAACTCACCTGCGGACCACAAAGTTTTGGGTTTTTGAAATCTTGATAAACCATAGTTGCGTGTGTTTTAATATATTACTTTGAAGTGGTATATTATTTAAGTCTTGATAACTTTCCACGCTACACATGGACGTAAGCTGGCAGCAGGATGTGACAGGGAAACGAAATGGTGAAAAGGGGGGGGGGCAATAGTCCTCCCCTGGAAACTTTTGGTAATTACGTGAAATAACTATTTCTACAACAAATAAATTACTTATTAGCTACATAACTCCAGAATGTAAGCACCAAATGTAAGAAGTAACCGAGTTATTATACCTGTCTTCCCATAATTTTAGTTTGGTAAGTTCTTGTACTTTTGTATTTTATTACTTATATTGTAATATTATATGATATAACTAAGGATAAACTAATTAATTCATACGGCACGTCACCGATATTTGTTGAGTTTACTTTGCGTAAAACCCTATTGCAAATCTCACACTCATCTGAAGGTAAGTAACTTATAATTTTTATGACTCCCCCCCTGACCCCTTGGAAAAAATTCTTGACTATGGTCATGCCTGCACCCTGACCCCAAACACTATTAGCCACCTGCCATAAGGTGACATGTCAAAATTAAATAATGATTTTTTTAACAAATAAAAAATTTTCATTTACGAGAATGAAAGCATTAAACAAGACGTTTAACGCAAACATAATTGGTGGTTTAAAGGTATATTTACATTTAATAGGAGCAGATGCGTCCCGAGTTTGGTTGAATTTGGTGCATCTGTTCATAGGTTTCGCGGTTCGCAGCAGCAAATAAGCCCGTACATACAGACAAATATAAACAATCGAAAAATAGTTTACCAAAATAGCTTGATATTCAGCAAAATATTAGTTTCATTGTTTCCTGGTAACAACATTTTAGTCTAATGGGATAATTAGACGACAAAGAAAACAAAACGTGCTGTTTTAATTGATTTGTATAATAAACGGAATAACTAATGTTAGAATCTTGTAACTATTCGTTACCGTGTCAGCCACTTGTATAGCCTGCTTTCGGAGTAAAATTGCTTTAAGTTAAATTATATTTCATTAAAAAAATATATTTGGCTCAAACATTAATATAACTCAAAAGAGATTTATTAAGTTAATCATATGTGAAGAATAAATGTGTGAAATGTGGTGGAGATATTTTTCAGGTTTTTCAGTCTTCAAATGTTTAATTTTCCCCTGATAAAGCAGATAGCCAAATTTCAGCAAAATATACCTCGCCGAGAACATACTGAAAGACATATACTGTTATAATTTTTCAATTAAAGATAACATTTTGTCCAGTCATGTTATTTAATGTAATATGCAAACATGTTGAGATTTTTATGTGTAAAAATGTAACGTATTATAACATATATTATCACAAATACATAAATTCATAAATGCATAAATTCTTTACTACAGTATATGATTTTTCTGACTTTTTATTTTATCAACAACAATAAATAATAAGTGGATCCCGTCTTTCTGTTCTGCTGCATAATCTTGAATATACGTGCTAATAAACCAGACAGAATGTTATGTGTTCATGTTCAATTGGTAGAAAGCACATTACGGAAATTATGGCTTTCATGTGACTTCAGGGAACTACGCATAATCACGCAATGATCGCATTAACTGAAACATACTTTAGTGAGCAACTGGGATTATTTTTCCAACTTACGCTGTCACTTCGTCCTGCTGAGATGTAGCCGTTGCTTTGCTTTATTGGCATTGAAATTCACTAAAACTGTGTAACTATGTAAACCATGTAACAATATGTATAAAGGAATAACTACCCAGTTGAGAACACATAAGAAGCAAGAATTACGTTAATGTTTTATATTAAACTCCTAAATAATTCAAATGTCAATCACGCTAACATTAAGATACCGCAGTATTTTTAATATGTCCGCAATAAAAAATTAATTACTCCATTACAGTACTCACTTTCTCTTGTTAACCTGAAGAATTTTTTTTTATTTGTAACATTCCGTAACATGTAACAAATAAATTTTGTTTGCACGTACTGAAAAGTTACTTACCAGGGTGAGAAATATTTCTCAGTCGTTTGTGTGACTTTTGGAATAAAATTACGCAATGCACCGTAAGAATGGGAATTATATTTCTGTATTTTCTAGGTTTATAAACACCTGGTGAGGCACCTAACGGAGGCCACCTGAATTACACCGCCAATTTCAGTGATAGACGAAAATGTTTGAGACAAAAGTTTGTTGGCTCCAAGGCGCTAATAATTTGAAAGTGATAATTTCCCAGTACGTGGAAGGGTAAAGAAGATACAAAGGTCAACTTCGTTAATTTAAATGGATTGATTATATTAAATAACACCCCTCGACAGTGTGTATGATGATGTAATAAATGGAATGATAACATTTATTAAAACCCCTCGACAGTACATATGAAGATGTAATAAATACAATGACATTTGCTGGTCATTTAAGATTGCTAAAGGTCAATGACGAAGGAAACTGCGCCGCTGCACGGGACAATGGGCCATTAGTCTGTGCTGTGCTGTTGTACCGATCAGACAACTTCTTCATGACATTATTCGAACTGGCATAATGTACATGACAGCCGAAAGAGTTAATATGGTTTTCATTTATGGCGAATGTCACTGCAGCATTAGCGCAGCAGTGCAATTGTATGCTGAGAGATATCCTGACGGTGCCACACTGGCTTGATCTGTCTTTGCGAACATAATAAAAACATTTCGAGAAACTGGAAGTGTGGAAAAGAAAAGACCCCAACGACGAAAAACTGCAACTGACGACGGAAATGCAATTAACATCTTAGCTGAGGTAGCACACAATTCACGTGTCAGCACGAGGCAGCTTGAACGTGAGAGTTAGATCAGTCAACGGAGTATTCTGCGAATATTACATAGCACCAAAATGCATCCTTTCCACATTTCACTTCATTGACAGCGACATGGAAATTACTTTTGACATCGGGTACAGTTCTCCGAATTGTGTCTACGAAAACTACAAACCGATGACACGTTTCTGTGCAAAATTTTGTTTACCCATGAAGCGGCATTTACAAACCCTGGGCAGATTAACCTTCGTAACATGCACTAATGGTCAGCTGACAACCCACACTGGCCGAGATAAGTGGATAAACAGAGACCTTGATATGTAAACGTGTGGTGCGGTGTTATATATATTCGCATAATTGGTTCCTACTTTAGTAATGGAACACTCAATAGAATCAAGTATTTACAGTTCCTAACAGAAGTGCTGCCGCAATTATTGGAGGACATCCCACTGGCCACAAGGCAATCCATGTGGTACTAACACGACAGATGTCCCGCTCATTCTGCACAGATAACTACAACGGTTCGTACCAGAACTTTCAGTGGTCGTTAGATCGGTCGGTATGGAAACACGAAATGGCCCACACGTTCCCCAGACTCAATACCTACGGACTTTTATCTGTAGTGAACAATAAAGCAACAGGTCTACAAAGACCCACCGATGACTCCCGAAGACATGAAAGGCCGTATAACACGAGCTTGTTCTGCGATATGCCCAGATGAAATTTGACGTGCGGTATTGTCCGCTCAGAATCGCTTTACAGCATGTATAAATGCACAATGTCACTTATTTGAACACCTGATATCATAATAAAATGGCAAAGGAAGCGTATTCTGAGGCTGGCTTTTGTTGAAACAAACGCCAACTACAGGACGGCTACAGTCGCTACAGGACAGCGCTACGTTGGCCCATTGTTCCGTGCGGTGGCGCAGTTTCCTTCGTCATTGACCTTCAGCGATCTTCAATGACCAGAAAATGTCATCGTATTTATTACATCTTCATACGCACTGTCGAGGGGTGTTAATAAATATTATCATTCCATTTAAATTAACGAAGTTGACCTTCGTATCTGCTTTACCCTTCCACGTACGGGGAAATTATCACTATCATGTTATAAGGACCCAAGCAATTTTTGTCTGAAACATTTTCTTCTACCACTGACATTGGCAGTGTTATTCAGGTGGCCTGTTTTAGGTGACTCACCTGGTATATTCAAACGTACGTCTATATCAAGTGAAACATCTTACTTTTTTCTTTGCAATCTCGTCAAAGTACATTTAAGAGATTATTAAGAATTTTCTATTATAAAATATTTGTTTCTTCGGGAAGATGGCATTTACAAACAAGAGCTTTATTAGCTTTTCACTGTTTCTTCTTGGAAATTACTTGTTGATAAGGCATTATAGTGTAACAGAATGAATATTATACCAGTGTGAGATCTGCGTGTTTATAGTAATGAGCTTATAACGCGACATTAATACAACAAAAAAATTTCACGCTTTTCCTGGCAAACTTGACAATACTCGTGGATTTATTTGGCTGGCTTTTACAACCATTTAAACTACAGAATACCATTTATGTGGTTCAATGCAGAGCACAGTGAAGACTATCTTAGTGTTTGTATATATACATATATACCGTATATATACAGTATATATATATAGCACTGGAGCCCTTTGACGTGGGCCCACCCATTTTCTGATTGACTGCGCGAGGCTCTGGTAGCAGGCCTTGGGATTGGCAACTACGTGCTGCTAAATATTCCTTGTTGGCTGGGCTGCAAGATCGCGAGTAGATTACTAGGCGCTGATTGGTGAACGGCGTTTCATGTTTCTGGCCAGTGGCGACATTTTGCTGGCATGTGCGCCTGGAATTCGCTGTATAGGTGGCTGTTTAACCTCTGTACTCTTAAATACTCTGTGGTAAAGGTCAGTAGGGATTTCCTTTAGTAAAGAATTTATTCCCATAAATAAAGGCGCATCGGATGTAAAAAATATGTATTTATTTCCACGGCAAAAAGGAGTCTTAGACCAAGGTTTTCAACCACACATGGGTGTAGATCCCAGTGGTTTCCGCGGTATCTGCACCATTGGAATTAAGATAATTGATCAGTTAAGGGAACACGCCAGCATTCTGGATCATACTTTAGATCTTACGCTGATATCCTGACGACAACAACATATGGGTAGTCATTCGCTGTGAAACACACAAAAAGGCATATTATATGCAAAAGTGAATGTTCATGCAATTTTAAAACTTAATTTAGAGAGTTCATAGATTAGATCATATATTTTGTGTAGAATCGTTTTTTACCTCCACAACACAATCGCTTTTAGTCTTTGGATTCACAAGACCAAACGTCACTTCAGGGGATAATTCATTCCAGGCGCTTCTCATGGTGGTGATCAACGCTTGCCACAAGGTAAATATCTTCTTCCTAGTTATCTTTTCCAGTGCCAACAACAGATACTCGAGAGTATTGTTGCCCGATGATTGGAGAGGGATGTGTAGCTGACAAGAGGCATTGTACGTTGGCATTCCTGGATTTTATTGATATTATGCTTGAAGTAGCTATATTTTTGGAATTGAAGCTTCACGACAAATTCAAGTTTTTAAAACACTGCTTAATACATTGCCACGTAAAATGTCTATATAAAAACGTTAATTTAATATCTCGTATATAATAACTAGTTCTTCTACGCCAGTGCGTATCGTAGATTCCAAAACATTTCAATTCCTCCTCCATGCCTCACCAAGGAAATAACGTGTTTCGGTCCAGTACTTTGTGTGTCTCTTAATACAAAATGTAGCCCGTCGGGACTAAGTTAATTTATGTGGCTTTCATCTTGAAAAAAAATTATCGTTGTATTCTGATCTCAAATACAATTACAGACCAATTTGTAATGGTCTGAGCTGTTACATCAACAATGGACACTGAAGTAAAAAGTCTTTTGGTAGCTCCCGAACACCTATTTGAGGCTTTTCTACGATCTTCGTCGTACGATACTTGGTTGTTCCTCACTGTTAGGATCCGTGGTCATCTTCGGCAATGTTCTTGCGCACACAACATTCGTCCTAGGTACTTTTTTATGTAATGTAGTGCACTGTGGTATGGGACAATGCAAGGTCACACCCTATGTCTGTGTGACTAAAACCAGCCCGAAACAATAGAATTATTCCATGTTTGGCAAAGGGAAGGCAGTTTTACGTCTTTCCGATCCATTCTGCACTGGAGTCGAGCGTCAACTGACCCGGTCGTTCGTAACACTGCTGTGAAGTGTGTCCGTATTCTTCATGAGTACAGCAATGGTAAATATAAACACCTCACAAAAAGTTTGGAATATACATACAGAATGCAAAAAAAAAAAAAACTATGGAATGTACATAGAAGAAAGCATAGCAGTTAGAATTTACCAAAGCTATTGATAAAAAACGTGAAATTTTAAGTGTTTTTACCAAAAATCATTTTTCCAATACCGCAGACAAATGTACACGAAAGAACAACAAATTTAACTTAAATGGTGTCTCTGACTAGGGAGGTTTTCTTTCTTCCCACTGCAGCTTAGTACCGTGTATGACCTCCATATGCATTGTACAGGTCCCTAACACACCGTGGCATACTTGTCATCAATGTGTTGATGTCATCTTCCAAACGAAGGTCCCATTCCATCCGGGCAGCTCTAATGAGATATAGAAGTGTTTTTGAAGGTTGTGGACTATTATAAACAGCTGTTTTCCGCTAGTACCAGCATATTCAATGCGTTAGTGCGCTCTCTGTTGATCACAAAAGAACTACATAACTCCCACCACCCAAACTGCCTTATCTCACAATATTTCAAACTTTATGATAGGTGTATAGTTTTAATGAATACTGCTGTTTGCTGTTTTGGTGATAATCATTATGTTTTTCATTTCGGTTAGTGGCATATATGTTCAACTTGTTTGCCACAATAATAAACGAATCCAAAAGAGTACGAAGGCAAGTTTAAAATATTTTATGTCATACGGATATGAATTTTTTTGTACCTGAAAAGGAAGAAACACAAAACCTTCTCATATACATAAATAAATAAATGGAGGGTTAAAGGCAGTAAAAAGAAATTCGCTGTTTCATTTTCTATGCTGTTTGTGATTAATAATAATTGAACATCAAAGAAATTACTAAATTTTTTATCACACTTCAAATTCAGTTTCTTTGAAAGGACGCCAGCGAATTGAAAGTTTTCATCCGTATCTTCCCTGAAGTGGAACCGCACTAGTTTTCTTATCCTACCTACAGCTGCTTCACTGTTTGACGAACGCTTCTGAAATCGTTCTTATAATACAATACCTATCCGTGACTTTGATACAATTACTGACTTGACTCGTTATAGTAGTGTATGTCGGAATTATGAAAAGTTAAGTTGTGTCTTACCATTTGACTGGAAGTGTAATATTTTTAATTGGTGACCGATGGAACCGGTTTCCTTTATTATATATACTTTATTAGAGTACGGAATTGCGTATTTGTAAATATTGGTTTTTATAAATACTCCAAGGTGTCAATCGACGCATCTCAACTATTCATTGAATATAAATAATACTTATACAAATAAACGAAGCCATAATAGATTTTCACAGCAATTTCTTGGAGTCAGTTTTACTGATCTGATACAATAAAGATGAGTAGCTACCGTATTACCGTGCCACTATCGAACTGCGAACTGACTGATTTCGTACTAGCAACTACCCATCTTGTTTTTTTAGCAGGCTCGACCATAGATACCGCTATGATGTGCTAGTGCTGGAAAGGGAGATGATTCTTAGTTTAACGGTGAGGTAGGCCGATTATTGTCTTCTGCGCGTGTACCCAAAATTGACCTATCCTACACCAATAAAACTCTCTAAGTAACATGGTCGACACTGATGACCATGTTTGTTAATATCTTAATTTCAAAAGACAAAACATTTTTATTAATATAATACTTTTGACAATTTAAATTTAATATAATAGCACTGAAAATTAGTTAGATGAACTTTACGAACATCTCAAAGCCCTTGTTTACATAAACATAATTCTAACCTCAAAACATATCCACATTGTTTATGATAGTTGTATTGGCAAGAAAACAGTTCAATGTTGGGACAAGGGTACAGGTTTTACGCAGTTAGCGTGAACACTCTACCACATACTCATTCTGCGGAATGGTATAAGACAAGGTTCGCTAGCTAGCTTAAACTACTTGGCTGAGTTACAGTAGTTAAACGTTGTCACTATGTCCGTGGAAATAATTTTACATATATGAAAAGACACACAGTGTGCAGAATAAAAGTGTAAGAAAGGCAAAAATGAAATTGAATTAACTGTGAACCAACTACGCCGCGGCGAACGCGCGATGTTAGGAAGGACCTGTCCACGTGGCCTCCGGTGCATTATTGATGGCCAGGTGGTTTTCCTTCCTCTTTTCATAATTTCGTCGACGATCACGACCACGCCCCTCGCAGAGAAGACGACATCTTGAAGTATATACACACTCACAGGATTAAAGAAAAAAAAATTGAGGGACGAATGTCGTCGTTCGAATGGGAAAAGAAGTTCTTAAAATAATGGGGGGTAGCGGGATATAAAAGTTTCAGCCGGCCGGCTATTGGCTGCGACGGCCAACTGCTGCTGTGTTCGACCGCTAACAAGGCGCCCGGCATGGCCGCCGGCTTCTGGAAAATTCATCGGCAGTTGGACGAGCGGCGCGCAGCCAGTACTCTCGGGTTTACTTATTCACAGCGGCGTTGAAATTTTAAATCGGGTAAGCCTTCTCATGCCTCTTTTTTTGTTATTCGGAGGTAAAAATTATAAAGCTCAAATGAGAAAGTTGTATTTTCTACTACACGCTGTCGTCGCTGAATAAACAAAATAATGTGTCAATCTAAACATGAGAAGGGTTCGTTTGGACGAGCTCTCTTGCGTGGAAGACCAATTCGTAAAGTTTTTGCCTGAGGGAAAAAAAGATATGCCACGATGTTACAATCTTGTAGTCTTTTTACCTTCGGGTGCAAATTTTGTTCTTGATAATTATACTTATTTTTTGGCTGTTTTTCGAGAGTTTTTAAATATGAATATGTATTTTCTTCAAACCCTATTCTTGCCACGGCCAATGCTGATTTGAAAAGTTATGAAAAAGAAAACTCGTTACAAGAAATATATTTACTTCCAAACACAATTCCGAAGTGTTTGCCATCTAGATACGCGAAAATACCGACAATTTTAACCACGCTTTCAGAATTGACTTCATATTTGTAACAAAAAATGAAGAGACATAGTTACACATTTTATATATCCTTGCGGCAAAACTATCGCGATCAACTAATCATTACTCGTGAACTTGTTTTCATTCAATAATTATTGGCTTCGCTTTCTCGACTCACGTGTTATATTACAATGAAGGCGTCTAAACCAACAGCCATTCCACAGGACGTTAGTTGGAATTAAATTAAAATTTTGGTTACATTTATGTTATCGCGTTTATGTTTTTAGGACAACTGCCACACTCAAACATTACATGCCTTATTTATGAATGGAAAGGTATCCCGTAAAATTTGATAAACCATAATATCGCATGTACCTTAAAACCGACTCTGGAATTCTGTGCAGACGTTGTTACTAATTGTTCTCATTTTACATCTCAAAGAAGGTAAGTATGGTGGGTTTATTTTTAAATTCCAGAGCATTTTGTATTCAAAATAAATTGTATTTTTACTTTATTTTAATGCATGTGTTTCTGAGCATATATTTTAAGCAGAAGCTTCAAATGACTCATATTCTAAAGATGCGTATCACTTATGTGACTTTCAGTCAAGCTCTCAAAATAAAATAAGATAAATTTTAAATAAAGAAAAAATATTTAAACCGTTTTTAATGCGAAACATTTACTCAATTTTCGGTTATCGGCCTGATGTTGGCTAAAATAGCAGCACCCTTATAAGGGAGCTGCTCAACAAAAAAATTGTTCTTGTATTTGCACAAAATATGATCAAATTGTAGACATAACCTGCAAGTACTATTTCCTCTCATTAAACAATTTTAGACAGCATATTTTTGCAAAATGGAATGTCTAAATCACTACTTTAGTGTTTTTTCAGGACGTGAAAATGATAAAATCTGACTCAGTTAGCGAAGTGAGACAATTCACATTAAATTAATATGACATAATTTATTTCAAGAAATTTTTTTAATCACGCAGTTTTTAAAAATTGCTCTAAATACGGAAATTTTCGCATGTTTTTTAATTTGTAGTAGTCTATAATTTTTTTTAAATAAATTTTTCTAAGCATGCTTTAAAATGAGTTAAGACATAACCTTTCAGACACCATTGTTAAATTTTCTGTAATTTTTTTGTTTATTTTATTTGTACTTTTAAACACTAAAATTGCGATTTCGACATATCATTATGCCATTATTTTTATAGACTATTTTTAAATTTTTTGTTTACGGAAAAAGTATCCCACGTGCATTCGCCTGAACGACGGTAAAAGAAAGCCACGTGGAAAAGCACACCCCCAGTGCAATTAGTAGGGATCAAACCAGCAGCCGCCCGAATTGCGAGTCTGTCATGACAACATATGAAAAACTACACTCGATGATCTCTATCAATGCCTGTTTAACTGACAACACCAACAGTATTAATTAAACTTCTGAACGTTTAGCAAATACGCGATTTGCTCATGACATTCTCAGGACGAAATCATAACAGAAAATTATTGATACATGAACCACTTGTTCAGAACATTTTCATGTAGCGGGACAGTAAACCTCCCCAAATATTTGGTTAATTACAAACGAAATAATTCAAAATATTTTTAATATCTTAAGGCTTACCGGCTACCTTTCAGATTGACCGATATAATTGCATTGAAATGTAGTTTTTATGGAGTCATCAAAATTTAACGGATAGTATCCAAGTATTCATTGTTAGATTTGACGTCTCAGCTTTATGCTGCGAGTAGATGGCGTTTAAACTAAACTGACCTGAAATTACAAATTAAAATAGCACACACATTAATTTAATGGTCGGAGTATAAAACCCGGAACTAGGTTGTTCGAAACGCGATAACGACTCAGACTTTGGAGCGCGTTGTCAACTACGTCACGTCGCCGTAACGACGTGGGCTTCCACGACCATACACTTGTTCAGCTCCCGCGAGGCGAAAAATTGGATCTCCGATGGTGACCGGACCTCTTGTCGATAATCCGATCCCAGCCCTCGCGAAGTACAGGCGTCGAGCACGAGGCGAGAATTGTGCTGCCCTCGCAGAACAGTAGTGCAACCAGGTTTTTAGTTTGGGAGGGACCCACACTGTGAATTGCTATAAATATAATAAATTCATGCACATATGTTTTAATCATAATACATATATCAATATATACATTTTGCTTAATTGCAGTAACATATCGTGTGAAGTATTTCCCTTAATCTCATAAATCCTAACAGTTCAAAGTTTTTGGCGTCGTAATAAATTAAGTAAGTTTTGTAGTATTTGCACTGGCTGACTTTCCTGGAACAAAAACAGAACAGGCTATCTGATTGGCACACACACAAAGTCCTGATATATTCCTATGGCCAATTTATGGCTGTTTCCCGACCTTGAGGCCTTTATTTGTTATGGAGAGAAAGGAGGGGAGATTCTGTTTTTGGATACAAAGCCACTCTGCCTTGGGAAGGGAAGAAGGTTGAACTGTGGAGTTTGACAGCCTTTCATTTAGAGTTTCGCACATTCCAGTACAGCTCAGTGTTGGGTGGAAATTTTACTCTCAATTTATTTGTTCTTGGGTGAGGCCCGACCCATATGGGCCACCCTCTTCGCTACACCACTGTTGCAGAAGGCAATCCTTATATTCTCGGTCGCACAAGTGACGAATGAATCACGCGGCAAACTTACGAATTTGCCAGGCCAGTGCTGTGTTCCTGGCCTGCGATATTTTCAAAAGTCACGGAATATAAATCTAACTCAAGATATACTGCAGGAACAAGCATGCCTTTGAAATTAGTTTACCAGTCAAATGATGGCATTGTAATGCGCCGCTAGCTTGCGCTTTCTACTCTGTGGAGCCATCTGCGCTGATGTTCAGCGGCGAGCTCGTGTGTGCGCTTGGCTTCCTTCTCCTGTTTCCTCTCTGTGCCCGCTGCTCCTTGGTTCCCCTCCTTCCTCCTCGTCGCGCATGCGCAATTTGTTACTGTTGATTACGTTAGCGTCGGCGGCGATTGCCAGCTGTCTACTGTCTACTTTCCTTCTGCACGTCTTACGGTGTACATAATTATTATTATGTATAGCACTTCCCTCTGGGGCGTCAAATTACGGTGAGACCTAAGTGTATGTGTCCGAGGTTTGCCTGTTTAGTGGTTTTAGATTCGGTGTTTTATTAGTTGTGGTGTTGTGTGTTTACTCTGGGGCGTGCTGTCGAGGAGTTTGATTTTTCTAAATTATGTTTCGGTCCCCGTTCAAAATTTGGTTTGGCAGTAACTTAAGACGCTCCACGGCAGCATTTTCCATTTCGTTTTAATGCGTTGTGTTTTATTATGCGTTTATTAGCTGCCACGGTTGTTTGAGGATTGGTTTATTTCAAGAAAGGGACACTCGTGCCCCATCGTGCAGTGTTCTGAAATTGGTTCAATACGATAAGTTGACTTGCTCTTTTTAATCTTTTAAAATTGTTTGGAAACTACCCCCCCCCCCCTCCACAACACTTCCTTTTCTTCCCCACTGCAGAAATGCCTGCCTCTGTTGCGTAGTATTTAGTGTTCTCAACTCCCGAATCAGAGATTGTAGATTCAAGTCCAAAAACGAGCAGATTTTTTCATTCTGTAAGTCGTCTCCCAATACGTCTGCTAACATAAAAGTGAGTCGGTGAAGTGAAACTATAAATAAAATAAATATTTGAAAAAATTATAAATTGATTTGGATGTTTTTTTGCTCATAGACAACCATGTTAAAAGTCAGCAGCTCGAGTTTGCACAACGTAAGTTTGCTGATAGTTACACGGAGTAAATTTACACAACGCAGATGCAATATCTCCTGTGGCATACATTAAAAATACTTACATACTTTATTATATATTAAACAAAAAACATTTAAGTTATCGATGTAGACAACGTGGAAAACCCAAAAATTAGCATACTCTTATACAGTTTCATAGCACAATATCTTTAATTAGTTGAATTCTTATCGATGTTCCTCTTTAGGTACAATGCTTATAGTCGAATGAAAAAAAATTACACAGTTTTTAAATTAATTCAGTAGAAAATCTTTAATGAACTGCGTAGAACTTGAGATCAAGTGAAAGTAGGCCCCCGGCCCAAGCTTCCTAACCTTCTTGACAGGTGACATGGGACCTCGCTCGTCGTAACGCGGTTTGCCGGGAGTGTCTTGATGATATTTCTATCGGTAGCGCGGAACCGACCCAACGCGCGCCCCACTCGCTCGCGTGCCACCGCCCTGAATTATTCAGATGCCACTGCTGAATAATGCGCGCGCTGGCCCGTTCCTTCCGACCGGCGGCCATCTACCACCTCCCCTCCCCTCCGCCCACCGTCACTGACAGACAGCGCGACACGCCTGCCGCACCTCGCAAACGCACGGCCCATCTCGACAATCGATACCCGAGCGATACCCTCGACTCTGATCACTCCCCATCCATCATACCCACGTCGCGTCGCTGCTTTGATCTTGTTTGCCTTTTTGATTGTTTGCACCTTCTATTATTCTCTCAGAACTTTTCGTTTGTGTGTGTGTGTGTGTTCCCAATGCACTACTGCAAATGGACGTAGCTCCAGCAGATTTATAACGGCAGTGCCTGTTATTCATACATGTGCCATGTTGGTCAAGATTCATCCGCCACTCGGGCGTGTGAGGTTGACGTCTGCAAACCAACAACAAGGTCGGGGCTCGATTACCTTTGTAAATATGCACATCAGTGACTATAGGCTGTCCACGGTCAACTGAGCACTTTAGAAAGCCCTGCTTAAGATCTACGTATATGAACATCGCGCATTCTTCAGCCACATGTAAAATTTTCATTGCCATGGACCTGATGCCTTCATTCATACGTCGGCCAAGCGAAACTGTGGTATTGTTATATAAGTAAATATTTTACAAATCTGCTAATCACTAAAATATAAACGAAAGACACATAAACACAAATGAAAGAAATCATTTCAACTTTCACACAAGTTTACCCGACGTTTTTAATTCAACGTTAAGAATTGGAATTACCTTCTCCTCCGTCGTTGCCAACTTTACTAGGCGCACACCACTCAGTGCATCCGTTAAAATATATGCAAGTAGGAGCAGTGTTATTTTTAAAACGTTGATTTCATAAGTATTCACTTTATCGTGAACAGCCTTTACATGTAAGTAGGCCCTTTAGGATAATTTATGTTCTCATTTAGTTTTATTAACTATTTCAGGTGGAAATTCTTGGCGATTCATATACGGATTAAAGAAAAATGCAGGTTCATAAAAAATATCATGGCAGCAGAATATGTATTGCTGTGATGTGATGACTGAGTTAGTGCCTGGGTGAGCGTTTTATCTGTTTCAAGGAATGTTACTGAATAAATTCAGAAATGGGATCAGCTCCCTTGCCGGTTAAACCACCATGAACCTCCGACCTTTTGCTTCCATTACTCGAAATGCAAAACAAAGTAAATCTGACCACGAGTTTGTGAAGGTCTGGAGTGCATCGCCGCAAAGTTATAGCAAAATATATTTTTAAAATTAAATTGTCTGAGTGAAGAAACCTATGCGCTCATAAGTAAGTGAAAAACTTTGCGGCATGTACAGAATAATTTTGTAGAAATTAATTTAGTTAATATTTGCAATAGTGAACACAGACTATTTTACAGTGAATACTAGGCAATATATTAGGAGTTAAATAAAGTGTTCTGCTTTTGTAATCACTATCACTTTTATCGACAATGCAAAACTATTTTTGTATTTGTTACAAATTACTTGCATTGTATATACCCACAAAACTATTTTTATTCTTCCCATGTGGCTTTTTTTTACAGAATAAAATGTAGCACGAAGGTTTGCTTTACATCAAGAGAGAAATTTTTTTCTGATGCTTGTTGAGGTGTGTAATTATTATGTATTTTCTGAGCACAATTTACTGTGCATGGTTATCACGGTGCTCATAAGTCAGAATCTACGTTTTCATTGTGCTTGAAGTCATATTTTGTGAGATACATCAACTTAAATTTGGATAAATGACACTTTATGCCCATTAGCCCATTGCGTGAATGCTTGCACACTCAAATATCCAAAAGTAGGATTCCATTCTAAATGTTTTTTTCCCGTGTTTTTTACTCTCGTTGCCAGTTTCCCAGTGCGGCGTGTTACAAAGTTCACATAATGAGAAAAAAAATTATGGGTGTAGGAACTATCTAGACTTATAAATAGGAAAAGTCATCTGATGGGTTGTTGTGTGCAATCTGAATGTTGTTAACCTAGGCAGTAATACCAAAAGAACTGTTTGCTGTATTCCTGTCTGTGATTGTATCTGCTACTGTACGTATTATTGCTACAGCAGAGCCATACGTTCCTCCTACAAAACAGAACAACTTCAAAAATACTTGGATTGTTCCCACAACAGCCACGATTGTAATAAACAAACAAAATATCCCGTTGTTGCTACCCTCAAACCCGATTAAAGAACTGTTCTGCACTAGTCACAGAACATTATGTTCGGTCATTACAATTCTGATTGCTAAAGTTTGACGCTACGCCACCTGTCAGGGCGCCAATTTAACTTGATGGGGTTGGGCTCCACGTTGGGGAAGCCAACTTAACTGACGCGGGCTTATCTAGGCACCACGTTGGGCGTGACTATTTAACTTGATGGCACACCACTGTGGAATACAGTGTGGCTTATAGGGTCGTAGTTAATTCCTCCAGGCATAGACTATAACGTGCCTAGAAGGTTGAGGGTATTTCAATAAGGTAGTCTTTTGACGTTCCACTTAACTGGATAATTATATTGTCTCGAGTTTGAACAAAAACAACATACAGCAACACTTCCGAGGTCTGGTACTCTAATTTGGCTACTCGTATTAACTGTGGCGACTTCGTGAGGAGAGGGGGGGCTTCTCTGGGCGGTGACTTTGTACTTAACTACTCTGCTGTTGGTGTTGGTATGATGTCAGCTGGAGATGAGCTCCGGAGATGTAGGGCGGCCTTGAAAAAGGCCCGCATTTGGTGTCGTCTCACTGGACTGCTGTTCTACTGATGTACTGACATGCTGAGGTACTGTTGCCCCCGAGGGCTCGATGTCCCCCCGGCCGCACTGGCGCGGCTGTTCCCTCTGCGTAGCGATATGCAACTGTCCTGCTCGAAGGTCTACTGATTACTCATCTAACCTCTCTGCGCGGTAATAATTGACTGGGTCCCACCTTCCCGCAAGGAGGCTTATATGCTCCCTAGCTTCTCTACCTAATTGTCGGCACATGTCGCCTTGTTGGGGGAGGGGGTGAGGTGGTAGGAAGCAGAACAATGCAGCACTTAAAAACGTGCCCTGGTTCCTGAAGTTTGGGGGGGGGG
>NQII01000367.1:361924-400125 GCA_002778355.1 Clitarchus hookeri | reverse complement strand
TGTGGGGTTGTGGTACAGCACCGCTCTAATACTCCTATTGCATCACACACCAAGTTGTTCTGTTGGAGATGCTGTCTGTTTTGTAGTAGAAACGCAGTGCTCTGCTGTAGTAACCATATACAGTACCAAATACAATTAGAGAGAGAGAGAGAGAGAGAGAGAGAGAGAGAGAGAGAGAGAGAGGAATAAAACAGTTATGTTGGTATTACTGTCCATGTTAACAATATTTATTTGGTATCTATAACCCATCAGATGTCTGTCACTATTTTAACAGTTTAGATGATTCCTACGATATATTTTTTTCTCAGCGTAGGAAGGCGCCCTCGACATAAGGGATTGCCGTTCTGTCCGGAGGTTAACTGTGCCCCCAGTACGATAAATCCGCTGGAATAATTATGTATTCAGTTGTCGAACACATTCTAAGGGATCAACTTATGATTCCCTCTTCGCAGTCCTAGCCTGTGTGTTAATCAGTTGCAGCTGGTTCTTCATATCGTATACATAAGGTTGCAACGCAATCGAATCACATCAAAACATTATGAAATAAATTACAACGAACTCTGTGCATAGTTATTATAGAAGTATAAGCACTGCTGCGAATTCCGCTAACATATACGTACAGAGCAGCAGCGCAATAGCATCCTATGGAAGCAATGCAGGCTGCCACTCGCCGTGGCGTGGAGTCCTTAAAGAGTCCGGATATAGTCCTGCGGTATAGTCCGCCATTCTTACTTCAAGTACCGACGGAGTCATTAAAGAACATAGCTTTTTTTTTTAACCGAGCGAGGTGGCACAGTGGTAAACCTGGGGAATCGCATTCGGCTAAGTTCGAATCCCGCTAAGGCCATTGCATGGTTTCCAGAAATCTCTCCATGTGAATTCTAGGATAATTCCCTACGAAAGGCCATGTCCGATTCCTTCCCCGCCCCTCCTTCTTTGAGCAACTGACCTTGCTATCCACGAGACATTAAGCCCTAAATTCCAACGTATTAATTCTTTTCCTTTAACTATTCAAGATACAACGTTCCTGTAGTATATTGTGTTTTAACCACAAGGTTATCTAGCTAGCAAAATTTTGAAAACTTTGTGATTTTCACTTACGAAACTGACGTTTACTTTTATTAAGTTATCACGTTAAGAAATCTAGTTTAATTTTTACAGATCACAATAGCTGGCTGGCCTATTTAATAACTTTTGTTTTCGATACTGATTGAAATCATTTTCAATTACAGACTCAAGAGACGGTTGTACTGTTGCCAATAAAATTGTTTTACGCCTTTGCATTGAAGATGTTAATCTTAACCATAATCACCCGAAATAACTTCACGTGTGTGTAAAATGAGATGATTTGTCTGGGAAGATCTATTATTCTTTAACCAATTCTTAAAAACAAAACGCAGTTAATAAACAACTACAAATAGTATCATTTATTAAAGCATGACCATTGACACAGTTAAAACATGCCTAACTTTCGAGATTAAGTAAATCATAATTCCTTGAACCATCCCTCTAGCATCCAAAATGTAGAAAGTCCCACACAAATTATTCGTAAATTTTAGTTTATTTCCGCATCGAAATTAACACAAATAACCTTAGCTAACATATAGCACATACGAGTTTTATTTTGGGAATAAGTATTTTTAAATTTTAGTTTGGTTATTTTAGCCGAAAATAAGATATATTCATAGTATTGGTTTTTTTTATATGTGTGTGTATATTAGATGATTTTATTTGTTTCGTTTATTAATACATTTCACATTGATTGTTAGTTAAAATGTTTCAACCATTTAAAAAGTATTATACCAGCGATCACGAATAATGTGATAGTCTACAGAACACCGCTTCGGTAGTGATAAATTCTCTGAAGGAGACCCAAAGACGCCCGACTTCTCTGACTCTCCAGAATATTTTTAACGCTGATCGGAGCCTATATTTCCTTCTGGGCTGTGCACTCTCCTTCTACGAAACCATAATTCCCGTCCAACAGACCACACTTACATGTTAATTTAGCCTTTGATGGTCACACATTTACATATCATGCATGTTTCTGGATATTATTACTATTAACTTTCCTTGTACTAATATTCAATCAACATACATTTCCATTGTCATTTATTCACTCTCCTTCCCTACCGTCTCATTTGTTCTTTTATGATCCCTGTTTGTCGGCGGCCGCAGACAATCCAGAAATCTTAGGGTGGGGGATGAATCTTCTATTGCGCCTTCACGCCCATCCCCTTCTATTTAAGAATGGCTGCGTCTCATCCCTTCCACTGAGAAGCAGCCCCTTCCAAGACAATGTGCCCGAAAAGTCTCTTGTCAGAAGTGATGAATGATCCCCAAGGCCGAACTTTGTGTCCTACCCTTCCTTCGAGACTACATAACGCCAGTCGCCCTCATCCTCTGTAAAACAATAGCGTCTTGTCTTCACAGCCTCCATCCTTTGTTACCAAGATATACTGGGCGACCTTTTATAATCCTTCCGCTGTTGCGTCACCGTTATACATTAGTCACGACCCTCGATCCATCATTGAACATTTATATACACTGGGTAAAACTTGCTTAAAATGTCGTAAATTAGTGCGGTGTATTTTTTTTCTGCGTACACATTGGCTTACTTGTGTTATAAATAAAAACTACAAGATAAAGTGCAAAATCTTTATTTTTAGTTTCCGAAAAAAACTATTATTTACAACCTAGTGAAAACAAAAGCATTCATTGTCTAGTTAGATGTAATGCTGAAAGCAGTGCCAAAAACGTATTCGTTATGTTTCCAAGTAACATGACTTTTTTCGAAACAAAAATTTAGTGGAGTGAATAACAGGTAATGCTAAATGGAATACAACAAAATGGAACAACTCAGTAATTTAGTAGTATTATAAAATACATAATTAAATACAAAGGTTACAGACAAGCTCATGTCATAAGCTAGGTTGATAAGGTTTAAATTGCAATTCAATTTCAAATTCTAATTTTTAAACTCAATTAAAGTACATTCAGACGTGTTCCAGAAACTATCCTTATAAAACACTTAGCGCTACCATTTACAGTTCTATTTCCAATCAGCTGATTCCAAAGTCCGTGTAAGCAGATTTTCTGTTCCCATTTGGGTGTTTGATTGTAAGCTCTATATGACCACGCTGGTTTTTTCCTTATCCTAATACCAAGTGTACGGAGAAAATGTCAGAAAACTAATTAGACGCTGCCTATGTATCCACTACGCTTCTATAATTTCAATGTGTTTGGTATATTTTTAATGATTTTAAAGTATCTATGATTTTGTTCAACACTTCCAAAAATATTTAATACTTTCGCAATACCAATCGTTTCATTTCCAAACTGCGTTTATTTGATAAATGTGTTATTTAAAAATTACCATGACGATTCACGTATTTCATTATACACGCCTACATTTAACCATCTTAGGCAATTACATAGAAATACGTCGCAAATCCATTAAACTGCTCTCATAAAACATGTTGAAGCAATATACATGTGGGAAATATCGATGACTCCTGCTCTTTCCGCGAGCAGAAGTTTCGACGTGTGGTCATCTTTTCGTTGTTGGCACGTGTGGTAAACGAGGACGAAATCTGATTGGCTGTTTCGTATTTCCGTTGTCATTGTTCGGCGTGATAGGCGTACAAGTCATAGGCTTAACTTGAATAGACAGTCGCAAATATGATAAAAGCAACGAAAGCAACACGATGGACAGACAGATAGATAGAGAGAGAGAGAGAGAGAGAGAAAGAGAAAGAGAGAGAGAGTTTTCACAGAAACATTTATGGTGATGAAGCCAGTAAGTACTCTGCTTCAAGAAACAGCGTGTGTTAGGAGTAATAATCATTCCTGCTTCAAGAGAGACCAAGGAGGTGTGGAAGGCAACATAAGCGAGAGCACATAAGCGGAGTGACAAGTAGAGAGAAGGTTGGCCGATGGCCGAGAGACAGCGAACCGAGGTAGCAATCTGACGAGCTGACCGGCCACAGACGGTATAAACGGTGCTTGATGATAATGTTCTACCTCCCTTAAAGGCCTGTTTAGTGAGCCAGCGGCTACGCGCTGAACAGTTTTTAACATTCTTTTGCTGCCGTCGAGTGGCGCACGGCAGCCAACTAAAAACAGAGTGCGTAAAAGCGACTCTCGAACAGGGAAAAATTCCTGTCCCTGGTAAGTGGATCGTAATTAAGGACACAGCTTAGGAGGATGTACCACACACACAATAAAAAAAAAATAAACTTCAGAGAATTCTACGCTTTCCTTAAAATATAATTTGTATGTAGTAGCACATTTTAGAATAAGCTTTCATTGTTCTCCGTTACACAAGTAACCAATAATTAGTAACTGGCGTGATCTTGTGTAGATCTCGTAATACGTAGAAATTCGGTGCTCTAGCCTGGTTGTATGCAGGTGGCCACTCGGAACACACGCAGGAACAATATCGGTGGGGCGTTCTTGCATCACATACTGCAGTGGCTGAGCGGTTAGCCTGCTCGCCTCCGACCAAGGCGAACCGGGTTCATTCCCCAGCCTGGTAACTGTCGGATTTTCGCATGTGGGAATCGTGCCGGACGATGCCGCTGGTCGGCGGATTTTCTCGGGGACCTCCCGTTTCCCCGCCCTTTCATTCCGGCGCTGCTCCATACTCACCCCAGTCACCCTCATCGGCTCTCAAGAATTCGCTGTTAAGAGCCACCCAAATCTCTCCACTCCACTTGTGCTATAAATCCGCTTGGCATTTTAGGTTTCAATATATATCGTCAATAGTTTACCTGTTATAAGCAAGCCTTCCATTTTTTTGCTGCAAAAAAATTGAGATAATGTTCGTAAGTTACAATGTGTGAGTTCCTTAAACAGAATAACTTGAAACTTACAAACTGTGAAAACAACATAACTACGTTAGTCAACTAATGATAACCGCTGTAGATCTGTAGTTCACAAGTGCTGCCGGCTCGCCTACCTAGGTGCCTGCGTTCGAGCCACCGGCGCCGCCCAGCTGCCGATAGCTGACACTAAAGACGGCGCGGTTGTGTACGAACTGTTACAAAAATGTCTGTCACGCATCGGTAAACGCGCAGCTGATTATACGGCGACTAATGTTTTTAGCACGGCATCTGGCTGCGGCATGCTGCGCGCGCATATATCTGTCCTCCGCCGGCAGCAACCCGCACCACGCTCCGCTAAGATTCACCAGCCAGTAGTTGTGGCACAAACAGTGATTATAGGCTGTTCACGGCTAAGTGAACACTTTTGAAATCAACCTTTGAAAAATGTCGCTGTCCTTGCTTGTGTGTATTTTAACGTGCACGCTGACTGCCATGAGCCCAGTAACGTTGTCTTAACTTGAATTGAAAGTGTCAAAAATGTATGAATGCTAAAATTATTTATTTTGCTTTCTACTTTTTTAATACATACAAGTAAAAAAAAGCGAATTTATAAAAAAAATTACTTTCCTAATAAATTTGCAGTTTTACTCGACCGACGCATGAATAAAGTGATGAGGCCAATGGCAATGTTAATTTTACATACGGTGGAAGAATACACAATATGCATACAAGTAGATCTTAAGTAGGGCTTTCAAAAGTGCTCAGTTTACCGTGAACAGCCTACTACATGCATATACACACTCCTATAAAGGCAGACTATGTTCTATTGTATGGGATGGTACACATCGTTTGGAAATTCTTTATGTTATAGTTTATTTTATTTATTTACATTTACATTTACTGTGACCCCAGTATTTATTAAAGTTTGTATGCGAACAACTTATAATCGGTATTTTGGAGTGGCTGTATACGATTGCTCCCAAATCAGTACAATGCCGACCCCATCCCGAATGTTCCCTGAATTACTGTTTCGGGAAACCCATGATTTAAAAAAAAAAATTAACCGCAACCACACCAACTGAGGTTATTAAGGCTCTGCATCACGGGTACCAGTGTGTAATTTCCAGCTGTTTTTTGAACTGCAACTACAGGGCCACTAGTGAGTTCCAAAAAAAAATTAATTTAATTCTGTTGACTTCAATACTTTTATTAAGCTGAAGCTACATACATTAATTATGCATTGTTTTGAAATTTATTCAGCTTAATTTAGAGGATAGAGCGAAGCTCAACCAACGAGCTTCGTTTCGTAAGGCGATACCTTATGCAAAAATAAGAGGGAAATACACGGAACACTTTATACCCAAACTGAATATTAAGGGAGATATGAGCCCTTGAAATCTGACATTTTAAAATGAATTCTTGCAAAATATCGGAAACGAAGTGTATTTAAATTACAATTCTTCGAACGTTGTTTTGTGTTATCGAGATATTCAATTTAAGAGCAAAATTTTATTAATACCTCCTGCGGTAAAGAAGATAACAGGAGTAGTAGCCCTCTTATTGCAGACAACATTTTTTACTGTCAGGAATTATGAACTTTTAATGCTGACTTATTGAACAGTACGGCCTAATTATCAGAAATGTTCTTGTTGTAACTGCCCAAGATCTACTGTTATCGTGCAAAACGCACTCAAAACTTCAAATACTGTGATAAGGCGCCTGGCACTTAGGCAATACCACATACATGCGACTATTGCATGCTGCTGTTTGCGCGCCTGGAATTGTATCGCTGCCGCCGAAAGTATCGTGTGCGTTTTCCTAGAAAACGGAGAGTCCTGGGCGTTTGCAACCATAGGGACATTTTTGTTAATTAGGTAATACTGCTCAATAAACTAGCACCCATGCTATTTTTATTACGGAGGAAGTTATAAAGAAGATTTAGCTCTTAGGTTGAATATGCCGAAAACGTAAAACAATATTCAGATAATTGAAACTCAATTCCACTTAATTTCCGATATTTTGCAAAAAAAAAAAATTATAAAAAAAATTAAAATCTTGAGTTTTCAAAGGCTTATCGTAATATTCAGTTTAAGTATAAAGTGTATTATATATTTCCCACTTACTGTAATTTTGCATAAGGAATCGCCTCATGACGTCTGTCGGTTGAATGCTGCCCAAGCCTGTGTATTATTAAATCCAATCATTTTTAAAATTAATTTTATATTTTCCTACAATTCATTACGTTAATTTGTGTTACTAATATTAATACATAAAGCCTTAGGGATGTCGACAACATATCTGGACACCTTTATGAGCTGGGAAATCAGAGACGAAATAAGAATGGTAATGCTACGTAAATTTTCTGAAAAAATCGTAAGCAAATATTTTTTTCGTAGCAACGCATTTCAAGTGAGCTCTTTGTGGTACCGGGGAATACGAATTTTTATCGCCAGTAGTCGTGATGTATCGTAGTGTGAGAGTGTGGAAGACCAAATGTTGAAAAGGGGGAGGGGGTGAATGGAGGAGTTTAGGAGGTGGGGGCGAATTTATCTGTTCATCCTCGCCATGCTACGTGCAATTCAAAACACGTCATTCTTTTGTCATGGGGTAGTAACTGATGACGATGGAAAATCGCGGTGGCCTAACAGAAGAGCTGTAACTTAACAACTAAGGTAATATCTTTGGAATATTCGTGCCGTGGAAATATATAAAGCATCGCAGTGATCAAAGTGCGTACAATAAAATATAAAAGAACATGTGCGTATTATTTTTAATTTAAAAAATTCTACCTCTTCTAAACAAAAAGTTGGAAATGACATTTTAATAGCATGCAAAAACAATTCCTTTTACCTGAATATCTTTTCATGTAATAGATAAATGTGGAAAAGTAATGCGAATTGCGTCAGGAATTTAGACTCTAAACATTTGTACGAAGTTCAGACGAAAATAATGCATAACTCAAATATTATACTTAATATGGAAGTATGAAATTAAGTATTTTATCAGTTTACATGTGCGTCGAGTGAATAACGTGAACATTGCTTTAAATTTGTTTTAAAAAAATGCATGGCGAAAAGAAGAATAATCCCTTTTTCACTTTTGTGGGTAGTGTGGCAGACACCAGCGTTGATAACAAGGAGAAAAATATATCAAATCTATTCGCGTTATTCGCCATTTTTGAATCAAACCGTTAAAAAATCACCTCGTGCATGGCTTGTTTGGTAGTTTACTGAACATCACAAGCGTTTTATATTTCTGTTGACACGAAGGTATCTTATTTTTGTTTAAATTACACTTTTACTTAAATTTAATGTATAAATTGTGATATTTCGTTTATAATTAATATGAACATAAATAGAAAGAACATCGGTATATTTCTTATGCAAATTATTATTGTACTGAGTGCGCACAAATGCAGTGTGTTGTCCCATTCGTGTAATTTCCTACAATTAGTTAAGCTTCCTCTACTTGAGGTGGAAGAATATCCAGCTCAATTGTAACTATAAATAATGTATTTTTATGTCAAAGTAAGTGTAAAACCCTTCTGATACACGACATATTTAGTAAACAACCAAACACGTCATATATGGGGTGATGTTTGAAAGGTTTGATTCGAAAATGGTGAATAAGACGCGAATAGGCTAAAGTGGCGCTGGGACACGTCCCGCGGCGTCCGTAGCTGCGTCGGGAACCACGCGACGTTTCTCCGCCGCCTCGCGACGCGGCAGCTGGCAGGCGAGTTGTGAATAAGAGAAGACCCCTCGCCGCTGGCTGGCCGCGGTATCGATGCCAGACGCTCTCCGGCGCCGAAGGGCTCCTGCAGGCCCTGTCATTTCCCCCCCCCCTTTTCCCCTCGGGGTGGGCGTGGCTATCCGCGCATTAATGAGCGGTAATTATGTCCGGTCGGTAACTAGTAGCCCCGGCGCAACCTCCCCAGAAAGAGTAATTGTGGGCTCCGGCCTGCGCGTGCATTTTTCACCGTGGTTCGTCGTTGGGGGTGGTGGTGGTGGGAGAGACTCGGGGTGGAGAGGGGCCTTAATTATTGCCGGCGGCCGGCACGAAGCGGGGGAGATAGATACTCGTGAGAAAGTTTGCCGATGCGGCGTAACGTGTAATTAGGGTCAGCGTTTGGGGGAGGGGGGATGGTTGGATAGAGTTCCTGACCTCTTATCGCCGAAAGGGGTCATGCATGGCTGGGTGCCCCCCTCCCCTAGCCGCTCTCCACGAGACACCGACGCTGTCCCACCCAGCGGCGTCAACGCCCTCTGCCATGGCGAGCGAGACCCCGCGAGAGCCGCCATACCATGATTTATTCCTTAATTGAATTTACGAATCCGTTTGTTGCGGCCGGCGCCGCCGGTGTGATTAAGTCGCTCGGAACCGACCTCCTGCTCTACCCCTCCGCGCCCCTCAACCGTCAACCGCCCGCGGCGCATGCGCCTACTCTTCCCTTCACGGTGCCGGTAACTACCGCCAATTACTATAATACCACGTTTCTTTTGCTTAACGTACCTTATCTCCTCCCATCCGTCTTTACTCTTTAATCCAGTACTTTTTCGCATCGTCAATAGATTCGCCTTCAATTATTTTTGTGCGTGTGGATGAGAAATGGAGTAAACCACGCATACGCCAAACTTCACTGTGAAGCGTACTTGTGAACAGTTATCTGTGTGATTGGCCATATCACCAACTGGCTGATGGGCGAAGTCATACTGGCGTTCGCATTTTGCCGTTCGCTACCTACCTGACTATTGAAATGGGTTTCGGAGTGTTTCAAATCCGCGTTTTATTTTTTTTTTACGAAACCACTAAACTTGTTTCCATTATACCGATGTTCGAAAAGGAAACACACCTCAGGCGAGGTACGTATAATACTCTCAACACGTCATGTGCATTATAAATGCTATTTCCAAGCCCTCCAACACAGCTAAATATGGCTTTTTCGCACTGCTGTATCTCATAATATGCAGGTTGGGAACATGCGAAACTATTATAAGAACCTGCATTGAACTTTTCCATAGACTTTCCACCGATAAAATGATAGGACCACCACTTAAAGTCCCATAGGTACACACAGCACGAAGAGAACACTGCACTCCAGTTCAGAACCTTGCGCGTAGGAGCGAAGGGGGCATCAGACGCGCGTGTCAGTGTCGTCCTTATTGCTCCCGCGCTTCCCTGCCTCGAGCGCGCTAAATAAAACCTCAAAGTGGGCGGCGCCCGTAACGTCGAATACTATGATTCGCTCGTAACATCTGCCTCACGACTCTTCTGTGAACTTGCCACGCAGCGCAGCGGACATAGTTGTGGCCGTAATCTGGAACATTTCTGGTAACAGGTGTTCCCATTAGCATCGTGTGGCCATGGCCAGCACAGCTGCATCTGCGATGTTTCCTTCGAGTGCATACGTCTTCCTGCAGTGCACTGGAACCGAGAAATAAAAACAAACACAGCCTCGCTCTGCGACGCCATAAGAGAGGACGTTAGTGTGTCTTTTTGAACACTCTCTTCGTGGGTGGTCCGCTACATTCCTGAACAACTTGTGTCCACGCCCTTGACTGGCGGACACACGCTGCCGGTTCCTACTCGGCGAAGGACCACTCCCTTTACGAGCCGCGATGTGACTTTGAAAGCTACAATACTTCGTGCAGACTGCTCATAGCTCATGCCGCATCGAATTTAATGCGCGAGAACTATCACGTAGTGAAAACTTAAGAAATTCGATTCTTCCCATGGGCGTCACCGAGATATTTCCCAAGGATATGCTTAGGAATCAGAAAAAGTTTCCTTCAGAAAAGTGTGAGACGAACATCTGGGTTCTACCTTATATAATGTGAATAAATGTGTTTATCGTTGACAATATACTACATAATAATACAATATAATATCAAATACAAATGCACAAACAACTATTGAAATAAAATTATTGAAAACCAGGAATAACACAATTACTGCTCCCAGCAGGAACTTGCATTTTGAAGTATAACGTCACTATCAATGAATTTGTTATAAAAATTGCTATTTCACATTTCATGGGAAAAATAGCTGTTTTCAGGAGGGGCAAGTGCCCCCGTGCCCCCTTCCCCCTTTAACCCTTGCCCCTTTTGCTGAACACCATGATTTCTTCCTGTACAATAATGACGTAATGAATAAAGGCGAGTATAAAATTTGCAGCATATAGCTTATAACTTTTAATGCGTTTTAAAATACATATTTGAAATATCCAGATAACATCCAACAATTACAGTGTAAAAGAAATAGAGAAATCTTTACATGAATGAAACTTACTTATGTGGTCGCCATACCTTGAAACTCCGAGAATGTAAATTATTAGTGCGGCGACGGCAGGTAGACAATGGACGTTCGTGCCGACGCAGAAGGTATTTTTCGTCGGCAACTCGGCAGTGGTCGCGAGCCGACCTTCGCTCGATACGAGATTGTGTGCGATTACACACTGTCAACACGAGATGATGGGCGCCCGGGGTGAATACATGATGCGCTCACTGGTCACTGATCACAAGGGATCGCCCGCCCCACCACGGGCAGGAGGAAAAAAACTTTTATTAGATGCCACAGGGTGGCCACCATGTACCTGCCCCTAACCATCTTCACGTTGAACTCGCACTCTAAGGCGGAGTGGAGGGATTTGGGCAGCTCCGGAGTGCAACGGCGGGGAGGGCGGGAGATCCCCGAGAAAACCCGCCGACCAGTGGCATCGTCCGCCACGATTCTCGCAATCGAGGGTCCGCGAGTGGCCCGGTTCGGGAATGTAACCCGGATCGTTTTGGTGGGAGACGAGTAGACTGACCACTACACCACCGCGGCTCCCGCACTCTAAGGAATAAGTACAATGTAAAAAAATTTGTATTTTTAACTAAAAAAATTCTTTGTAATTTTACAAATGCTTGTAAGAGTACGAATATTTATCTTGTAAAGACTGCTCGATTGTAAAACTACAATGGCCGTGTGTATAATAGACCTCAAGAAATGTTTGTACTATACTGACCCGTATCCACGAGCTTCAGCAAAATGGCGGACACTCAACAACGTAAAACCGTGCATAGCTGTTTGTGCAAAAACGATGGGTGATGTAAAGTGTAGCTGCATTCAGAAAGAAATGTATTGCAAGTTTGAATAACGCAAAATACCTAAAACAACTCAAATAATAATAATAAAAAGACAATTTAAATAAAACGTGACGTGTTATTCAATAACTGGTAATGTTTCTAGCTACACAGAACTCTTAATTAAATCGGCTCTCAATACCTCCTTGTTAATAGCCATCCAGATCTCATAACTACACAAAATAAATCTTAAAATGAAATAAATGTACCTATTCTTCTTAACCAAATAACTTCATTAATTTTTTTTATGTACTTGTCATATATATATTTAAAAATTTATTTAAGGCTTGTATGTTAAATTGGTATTGTGGCTAATACTACAAGGGGCGTGGGTTCTATTCCCCGTGCTGGGAAAGTGTAAATTTTTTTCGTAAATAATATTTATAAAATTTTTTTTTTATAATTTCCTGTTATTAATAATACATTTGTTTTCTAGAAGAAAAAATATGTTATGTACATTTTTCAGTAATGTCGGTTGTAGTACAAAACTATCATTTGTAATATTACAAATAAATATTTTGCAGATTTTACAAGAAAACTCTTTGTCGTTTTACAAAGAATTTTCTATGAAACTGGGTTTCCAAGGATTTTTCTTGTAAAAGTACGAAAAAATTTTTTACGAGTGTACAGTGGATTCAAATGAAGCAATGAACTCGAATGTACAGCATGTGTAACACAATGAAAAGTAATACACTCGCTACCAAAATTGTCAGTAAAGTACGATTTATGTAGCTTGAGAAAGATTTTATGAATGATTGAAATATTTTGCTAGAATTTACTTAATTGTATGTTTTTAAAAATCAAATAATGAAACAGTTTTTAATTGGCATTTAAGCGTGTCTCATTTTTGGATGTTTCAGAAATCGCACACTGCAAGTAAACTTCGTCAAGTAGGGCTTCAAAAAGTTGCCAGTAACCATGAATGAACTATACCTACTTGCGCACAGAAACGAACAAAAACTCTAGCCCACAGGTCGCTGAACCCACCAATTTTACCAGCATCTAGTTGTTGCACTTTATTTGACCGAGTTGTAACTCAACAAAACATATTTAAGTATAATATATATGATTTAAGTGAAACTATATTCTACTAGAAAACTAAATGTAAAAACACGCTACTTAACGCTCTGGTGACTACATACATGGGTCTGATAGCATCAGTGGCAAATCTTTGGTTAATGTTGCGGAGTGTGGACATGCGCAGAGAACGATAATCTACCCACTGAGCACTTTTTAAAGCCCTGCTTGAGATCTACTTGTACGCACATTATGTATTATTCCACCATATGTACAATTAACATTTCCATGGGCCAGATCATTTTGCCCATGCGTCGGTCAAGTGTAACTGTGAAGATGTCAGAAAAGTAAATATTTCACTAAAATTCTCATTCTTACACTTGTTTGCATTAAAAGAAACACAGAAAACTGTATTTCACTGTTCACAGGTGTTTACATAACAGTTACTGTTCAACATTAAGACATGGAACTAATTTCCCTTAGTCGTTACGAACTTTACTGGGCGCATGCTAGTCAGTGTGCCCGTTCAAATATATGCAGGCAGAAAGCGGTGACACTTTTCAAAGGCTTATTTCAAAAGTGCCCAGTCAATGGAGGACATCTTATACACGATACGTAGTTTGTGCACACTGCTGCGAGCTGGGTTCGAAGCCAGGGAACCAGAGTCCGCATCAGACATGTCTTTCAACTGACGATAAGATGAAAATGATATGAGTTACCCACTGTAAAGCCCGGGCGAAACGGGCCAGTGATTAAGTTAAGTCTGTTATCGAGAAACTGGTTGTTATTGGACATTTTCTGAGAGAATTGCTATTTGAAACTGCAGTGTTAATCGGTAGTGATCTGCTTCCACCACTATAAATGATTTGGATGACCGCAGTTCTAATTTTCTCGACGCTAACGCCAAACACACTCTTTCAGTTCAGTAGAGCAGTTTACCAAATCTGCTTAGGTAAAAATTTATAATATTTAAGTTCTATACATATGTTTTAGAATGTTTTATTTGAGGCTTATGCGACTCCTGTTTCACGAACTCTGAATACGTGGTCAGCCAATTATGATCTTTCAAGTGCTGTGACATAGCACTTAGAAGATATACTAGAAACTTACCACTGTGTTATTGTGTAAGCTGCAAGTTGCAAGTTTAGCCTGCAAAGTCACCTTTTGGAGTTTGTTTAACTACTAAGATATGACGTCGTTGCTTTCCGCCTAGAATTATTCTATTTTCTTCTCGTTAGCGCGAGTCTCCTGTTCGTCTCTTGTCCGCACCTGTGCCGAACGAGAGTGTTATACTTAACAAATGACGGTCTTCTAAAATAAATAAGTCAATATGTATTCATCGCGGAAACAAAGAATGGCCACTGTAAGCCTTAAGAGCTAAGGGAAGGGAGAGGAAGTTGAAATTATCCCACAAAATCAGTTAATTTCATTTGGTATTGAAGAAAGTCATTATAACACCATTTAACACAATTATAACATATAAGGAATGGTCTTCCTCCTGAAGCCTCTAGTTTTAAGTACAACGACCCAATAAACCTTCACATTAGCCACGTGGCGTTAATAATCGCTCTTATGACGCACAGCGTTTCTTTTGGAATTGTTGATTATCCCGACACGAAAAATAAAAGTCATCTTATTTAACATTATAGTAAGATAATGTTCACGTTAGAATGGTCTGTCTGCTAAAGTAAAAAATTGAGGGCAATTTTTATCTTCCTCCCCCCCCCCACACTTTTTTTTCTCCACCCCCCAGTCCAACAAACTCAGCCTGTTTTCTGATTATGTCGGCGCCAACAGAATATTAGCGATGCTTGTGTTGTGTTCCACATTAGCGCCGGCCACTCCCTGTGACCGCTCCCACGGCAGTGCCCAAGGATAAAGCAGGAGCCCGCCATCGATCATCTCGCGGAGTGATAACTCAGCCTCGCCGGCTGCAGCGGCGTGTCTACAGGCGTCACGCCTGTGTCACGTCGGCGCCGACGGACGCGAAACGCGAGGTGCGACGGCCGGACGGCGGACAACTACACTCTCAATTCGAACCAGTTGAAAACCACTGATTCGCAGTCAAATCCAACTACTCGAGTCAGTGGAAATGGCTCGACACTCGGAGCTAGTGGGAAACCACTGGCGCTTTCCTTTTCATTTTAATCGGTAACGTTAGGATTGTTGAAACGAATAGTACATATGAGTGCACTCTCCCTCTCTACCACATTATATTCAGTTTAAGCCATCAAATCGAGCGCTGTAGTGATTACGTGGATCTAAATGAAAAACCTAAAATGGGATTGAAAGACTGAATGTTCATGTTGTCTCGTAAAATTGTGTTTTAGAAAACGAAACACATTTTAGGAAGTATTTTGTATTGATTATATTAGTATATTCGTTATTATTTTACATAATGCATATTGTTTAACGTCCTTTTTTACACGCTGTTTAACTGATCCATCAGTCAAAAAATAAATCACTGCAAAACAGTGAAAACAAATTAACTGCTGAATCATCTGAAAAATGTCACTGAATCAATAAATGAAGGGAAAATGGCATTTTTTACTAATTCATCAGTTAAATTCACTGAAGTGACTGTTAGATCAGTCACGTACTGTTAACTTATTGAAATAGTGAAATTATCACTGATTCAGATTTAGAGTGTACGCCCGTAACATCCTCGCACGAAACTGCGTCGAAGACGCTGAGTGTGTTCGGCACGTAGAGGGAATATGGCGTAGAGTGCGCTTGCCATCTACACTATGAACCTGAAATAGTAGGAATTAAGTCATAAAAGTGAAAACCATTGATGAAGATTCCACTGGTAATAGTGCCGGATACAGTGAAGTTCAAATGAGAAAATAATCTTAGCGCAACTTTGAAGGAGGGAATTTAGGGGAGGCAGCGTAGGGGAGGTCACTCCCGAACGCTAGTCGCTGGAGGGAGGGAAACCACGTGACACTGCTGAAGCTATACTCACTAAACTGATAGCATCGCCCTCTACTACCACGCTGTTAAATACCCTGCTGCGCGACTTACGTTATTTCGACAGGTGATATGCACGCGCGGAGCAGCTCTTGGTTGACCTAACTCGGCCGCTGGGGCCGCGGTGGTAGAGTGGTTAGACTATTAGCTTCTCACCTAGCCAAACCGGGTTGATGCCCGGCGGGGTTGCTCGCTGATTTTCGCATGTGATAATCGTACCGGACAATGCCACTGGTTGGCGGGTTTTCTCGAGGATCTCCTGTTTCCCCTGCCCTTTCATTCTGGCACTGCTCCATACTCACCTTACTTCACCCTCATTGGCTCACTCTCTCACTTACTCTGCCGCTGTCGTTCCTGTACTGAACAACCCCACTCCTTCGTGCAGCGGCAATGGACTCTTCCGATTCGCACGACGCGTTTTGGGCTTCTGCGCACTATTTTATCATTTGGATTTCGCTCAAACTTATTATTATCGTGGCTGATTTCCACATGTTTTGTGAGCGATTCCCACTGAATGTCAAGAATTCCACTTCCATAAGTCACTGGTTCTCAGTTCATGTGATCTGGGCGGTTCTTAACATCGAGGTCTAGAGGGCCGATGAGGGTGAAGCGAGGTGGGGTATGGACCAACGCTGGAATGAAAGAGCGGGGAAAACGGGAAATCCCCGAGAAAACCCGCCGACCAGTGGCATCGTCTGGCATGATTCCCACGTGCAGAAATCCGGGAGCGACCCCGCCGGGAATCGAACTCAATTCACCTAGGTGGAAGGCGAGTAGTCTAACCACTACACCACAGCGGCCCCTTGGTGCTCTAGTAGTGCTGCTATTACCTATCTTTTTATTGGTGGAAACTCTGTGGCAAGGTTCAGTGCAGGGCCTTTGAGTATCTACTTCTTTTATGTATCTGACGTGTATATTATGAGGCACAGTGCTTTAAAAAAGCAGTTTTAGCTATGTTGGCGTTCTCTGAAATTGTGTTTTTAATGTGAGCGACGTCTTAAAAATACTCAACAGTCCTCTTCTAAGGTGTGTGTTATTTTCGCAGAATAGTATATTGGATGCATGTTTAGTAGTTTCGTAGAAAAAAAACTTGTATTGCAATATTCTGCAACTGTTGAAGCGCCAGGCAGGCGGTAGCCGCAAGAGCGGCCGTAGCAGATCAGTTTGCAGGTACTGTCGCAGCTGAGGCGCAGGCTAGGACCATGTGTAACGGTTTGCTTGAAGACGAGCCGCGACCACAAGTGCCGCTAGACAGATCTCCACTAACACCTCTCCAACGTGCAGCGCGATTCCGATTGTGCGGCGCGCCTGGCGGGGCGAATTGCGACGCGTCGTGCTCGATGACGTGAGCAGGTGTTATTTGCGTACACCTGGCGAGCAACATCTGCCGCAGTAGGCTGTACTTGGAACGCAGCATCGACGTCTGGAATCATGCTGTGCGGAAACATTGCCTGCGATATCTTCTCGTCTCTGCTGGGTGAAACACAACAGTAGAATGAGTATTTTTGCAGTTTAAACTAATATAAGATTGCTGGTGAATAGGTGGGCAAGGCTTATTATACTTGGGTTTCCAAAGAAAACGAGAATCCTTGTGGGCGAGTTTGGCAAAGGGAAAATTTCCGCCGCGAGATGCATTAAGAGGTTACTTCTAAGCTCGTGGTAAATGAAGAAGTTGTGTTTATTTATCTGTAAAAATATTTTTTCGGCCGAACTGTGAGATTAACTTTATTTCTTAACTATAGCGCCTCCTGCAATTGTGTTAAAAATTGTAAACGGCAAAAAAAAAAAAAAGTTTTTTAAACATTATTATTTTAGTAATAAAAAAGTTAACATTAATAGGACGCAATAAAAATAGCTGTCAAAATATCTTTCGATAATGTTAACCCATTTGTTTAAAGTAATTTTTTGATATAACGTTTTGTTGAATTCTGTTTTACTGCATACCAAATACGCCAGAGAAAACCCATTTTTTTAACTCTATCAGTGGTCATCTACTTAACGAGGCCTAGTTACCCAGCCTAAAATACCTTTATTTCTGGGGCCGCGGTGGCTGAAGGGTTCGACTGCTCGCCTACCACCAAGGTGAAACGGGCTCAATCCCCGGCGAGGTCGCTTCCCGATTTTCGCAAGCGGGAATCGTGCCGGACGATGCCTCTGGCCGGCAGGTTTTTCTCTGTAATATTACACACCATGCGGTCATATTTTGTTACATTTCTATTCTAGTGCGAAGAACAAAGTTTATTCCAACGAAGATTTTAACACTAAACAAACAGGAAAATTAAAAAGTAACTGTATTTGTTTTATGTAAATTGCAATTATCCCATTTGTTTAATGCAAAAATGGAGAAAAACTTGTACACATGAAACACCAATGCCACCTGGCGGCGAAAATGTTTACTTGCCAAACTACTAGCCATAGTGCTTCCCTACCTGAGTATATTAAAATGCTCCAGTTTTGGGCGACTTAAGAAATTTGGGCGGCTCGTAACATCGACGTCTTGAGAGCCGATGAGGATGAAGCGAGGNGGGGGGGGGGGGAATCCCCCAGAAAACCCGCCGACCAGTGGCATCGCCTAGCACGATTCCCACGTGCGAAAATCCAGGAGCGACCTCACCGGGAATCGAATCACTACGCCACCGTGGCCCCCACCACGCCCGTTCCCGGGCGCTCGTATCTTATAAAGAAGCGATCGCTTTCGTTAAGTTACTCGGCTCGCCGCACGATGGTGACACGGGTGGAAAGTAAGAGGACTGTGCTGGGGAAGGAAACTGGCAGAAATATGTTTACAAGGGCGCCGGAACATTTCTGGGTTTAAAAAATAGTTTAGAANGGGTGTGCAAGTTCTTGTAAAGAATCTGGCGCCCCTGATGTTTGAAAAAAAGCCACTTGCCAACACTTAGTTTTGAAATAAATAACAAAAATATTTACGACACAAATAGTTTCCTATTCACATATTTTACACGGAATTCTTACTATACTAGTATAAACGTTACTATTTAACAGTATCATTGTTCTCCAGTGTTAGTAAATATACACATGAAGTATGGATGTTTAGGCGTTACCTACTCGTGTGGGACTGGCCGAGTGAAATAACAGGATTTTGTTAAATGAATTTAGGCGTTTCTAGGCCTCTTTTTACGATATCGCTTTCAAACAAAAAAGAACCTGTGCCCTTTCAGTAGAAGAACCATGCGACAAGAGAACAGGTAGGAGTAAATTAATTAAAGTTCTCGGTTTTGTGATTTTGTTGAGTCTATACATTTTAATTTACTCGCAATGTCCAGAGTATTAAAAATTTTATAAGAAACTTTCTGTTGCAAATGTGGCCCGGGCCAAGATGGACAAAGCGTATTTTTTTTGTTTGAAAGCGATATCGTGAAATGTGGCCGAGAAACACCCAAAAGCATCTAACATGTGAAAGACCGTATTCTTTGACTCGGCCGGTCCTGCGGTAGACAGCCACGTTAATCTACATGGCTATCTTGTGAATCTTCCGTAGCTCCTGAATGCTGACGTGTTCGATCCTGCTGTATATTCCATTCATGTGTTACTTCCAACTTTTCTGAAGCCCTGCTAAAGTTCTACTTCCAGGATATTCCTCCGCCTCGTGCAAAGAAAGCTTCTCCGAGTTAAGGTTACTTCTACTACAGATTGGGAATATCAACGTCAAATGTTTTGCAACGAAACATTTTCGCCGCCAGGTAAGCGCTAGTGTCGGCAGTGTACCAGATTTTGTCTATTACCTGCAATTAAAAAAAAGGAGGATAATTGTAGTAATCATAAATAAAATATAAAATAACTTCCTAACTAAGAAAAATCTTGCCCTTTTAATATTCAAGTAGCTTGAAATATTAATTAAAAGTCACCGTTGGGAACACTGCGCACCTAGCGGCGGAAATTTTCCATATGCCAAACTCTTCCATAAGAAATCACATTTTTTTCCTAACCTGAGTATAATAAACCTTAACCAAGTCTTAAAACTACACCAATGGGACAACGCACCGCATTCGTGTATGAGAACTATTTGTTACTAGGCATTACCAACACACCTATCTTCTCTGTTTTTTATTCATATTAATTATAAATGAAATATTTAAATTTGTAGGTATAATATAAGTAAATGTTCAATTTAACCAGAATTAAGTAACTTTTATGTTACCAGAAGTATAAAACGCTCGAGACACACGTCATATTTAGGAAACAACCAAACACGTCTAACACGGGGTTATTTATCAAAGGTTTCTTCACATTTTTTGAATAAAACTTTTCAACAATCACTCCTGTATAACGTGTTTGGTTTGTTTTATAAATACACCATGCATCACAAGCGTTTTATACTCGTGTTGACATAAAATTACGGTAGTTTTAGTGAAATTGAAATTTTATTTATATTTTACCTGTAAATTACAACATATCATTTATAACAATCAATTTTAAAAGATAGGCAACGAGAAAATTTTCGCAACTTGGTAAGCGCTAGTGTCGCATGTGTGATATTATCTATTTCCTACGTTAAAAAACAGGATAATTGCAATAGTCATAAATTAAATATGAAATAACTTCGTGACTAAGAAAAATCTTTCTCTTTTTTATTCTCGTAACTTGAAATTTTATGAGAAGCAGAAGAAGTTACATTTTGGAACACCGCGCACCTAGCGGCGAAAATTTCCCCCAGCTAAACTTTCCCATAAGAGATTCCGTTTTGTTTCTAACCTGAGCAGAATAAACCTTAAACTTTGTTTGCATGTGGCGGAGGGATATCCTGGAAGTAGAACTTTAGCAGGCTTCAGGAAAGCAGGAAGTAACCGTGAATAGACTGTAGTGTTCTCCTCATGTAACGGTTGGACGCGGTGTACGTAGTTGATGCGCACCGTGTGGCGGCCCCGCCAGGCCGGCTGACGCTAAGTTGAAGGGGGTTGGGGAGGGGGACAAAGTGGGCGTGTCTGTCGGTGGCGCGGGGCCTTTGATGTCGCCGCCATTATCCTGGAGGTAATCGCGGCTCGCGTGCTGCGCCCGCCAGGTGCGTGCGTGTACGTNTCCTGTCGCGCAACTGAAGCGAACCGAAACCAGTCGTGACTGATGATCGTGTGTCCTCGCCAGGGGAGAAAAAAAAATGTATATTCTTGTGTCTGTGCGCTGAAGCGTGGGGGACTGTCTCTTGTGTTTTCTGGTCCAAGCTTCCATCGAGCCCGTAGTTAAAATCTTAGTAATGTAACGACAATAGCGCCTTTTGGAGTGTGAGTGAGTTAAGAGATTTGTGCAACTCTTTGCATCTGAGAGCCCGTGAGGGTAAAATGAGGTGAGAATGTAGCAACGCCGGAATGAAAGGGAGGGGGAAACTGGAGATCTCCGAGAAAACCCACCGACCAGTGGCATCGTCCGGCACGATGCCCACATGCGAAGATCCAGGAGTGACCCGGCCGGGGATCGAACCTGGTTCGCCTTGGTGCGAGGCGAGCAGTCTAACCACTACATCACCGCAGCCCCTAGTTATTACAAGTTGTTCTTCCTGTTTTTTGACGTCAAAGATTTTCGTTACAGCAAACCCCCACAGTAATATAACGAAACACACAGGGCAGACAGGTTTGTATTCACTTCTTGTGGTACGTATTTTGTTTGCACTCGGTGCATACCACAGTATTCGGTAGGAATTCGTAACCAGTCCACATGTCAAACTTCCGCGTGTACTCAGTCAGCAGAATAGCGCATTTCCGAGCACAGAGCATATACCAGAAATAGAAGCGCTTAGTTGCGACAATTCAACAAAGTAGCTGTAAACAATATCGATTTCCGAAAATAACATATTGTTTCAATTTCTCTCCAAAGTCATTGGGCGGAACCAGATTCGTTAAATAAAACAGTTAATTATAATTTTCTAATTTTATTTACAATAACTACAACAAAATATTTTAGACACAAATTCCCACAATAAATTGATGTCACTTGCTGTATTCAATTAATAAATTTTATCAATAAAATGTACAATTCCTTCAAATAAATAAATGTAACTGATTTTATTAAAAATCATTCCCGGTATAACGTGTATCAAAATCCATTCAATTATTTTTTATAAATTATATGTCAATGTTTGACAATTCCAATATTTACAATAAAATCCGTATCACATGTTCTTTCAGTCACACCTCATTTAGTCCAGGTCCCACCAGTCCGCAATGTTCTAGAGTTCACCGAGCACCCTCGTTCACAGTAGCCTTCACTCGTCGGGTATCACACCCTCTCGTCCATTCACACCACAAACACTTAGTCCACGTCGCCTCGCAATCTCCCGTCGTCGGCCGCACTCGACTTCACCCACCACACTCACCCAGATGGCTTCCGCAAAAGACACCCGACCCTTAGACCGCTGCAACATTTATAGTGTCGTAGGCCATCACCCAGAAATTTCTCTAATTGCCGCGTTGCGCCGGGGGTCCTAGTTCCCAGAATATTCTTGTATGCACTCTAAACTCGTAGACTTCTCCAGCAGGGTGGAGGAGGTGCTGTGACGCTCGCCGGGTCGCTGCGGCCAATCAGCGTGATCCGACCCAAGGGCACTGCCAGGCGCGCAGTTTGACTGGGGCGGTACATCTGTCAAACGATAACGCAGGTGTCCTGAGGCCAGCTCAGAGAGGACAGAAACCTCGCGTGGAGCAGAAGGGCAAAAGCTGGCTTGATCCAGACACTCAGTATGTGCAGGGACTGCGAAAGCACGGCCTATCGATCCTTTTGGCTTGAGGAGTTTTCAGCAAGAGGTGTCAAAAAAGCCCCACCCGGACGAGCGACGGGGCAGCGAACTTGTCTGCCGGTTGGGAGGAGAGGGTCAAGGTGAGACACCTCCCACAGAGGCGGGTCCACACATGCGTAAGGGGAGCTCGCGGTCGGTGCGAGCTNGTGACGAGAGCTCGCGGCCGGTGCGAGCTACAGCGCGTAACAATATATTGCCGATCTCTAGGAATCACCTCACACCGCTAGTGCAGTTTCCTTTGGCTTAAATACACGCTACTGCCATCATCGCCTCAAATAAAACAGCTTCTAAATATTGCAACATAGCATACGTGAAGAAAAGGCACACTGTAATTGTTCTCTTGGCCGGTGAGATAATCTTTGTTTTCGCACATTTGCGCGCTCAATAGGCTTCTACACTGTTCTCGCTTTTGACCTGGCAACGGGGAAGTTGGATGACGTCAGAGTCTTGGATACACAGACAGCAGGAACAACTTCTCCATGAATTGTCAGTTTTAGTTGTACGATGGTTGAGTAAACGTGTGCGCGACACCGTGAATATCCCACTTGCCAGGCGAAGCGATGTCAACTGGGCCGGCCCAATTCTATAAGCGCCTCTAACTCGTTGCTGTGTCGTGACACTTCAGCTGTTGCCAAGACGTCGACTAAGGTAGGACAATGTACTCTTTCATAGTAAAACTGCACTGTGATTTTTTTTCAAAACGTAATTTTAATTTACGTGACATGATGAATTTTTCGGGAACGATGCTAAAATGATAACTTCGTCTCAAATTTAGTAGAATCACAATAAAAATATATGCAATGTTGCTCAAAACCGTGTATGTATCTACATATCCACATTATGTTTCATAAGTCCCAAAAACGCTACATTATAAAACAACATAAGACCAAAAAAAAATTTACATAATTTACACAAATATCACAATACTAACAATAACAAAATATAGCAATATTCGTGGAATAATGAATTGTGATTTAGGCATCGATTGGATCAGTATGACGTCCATTGTTTTCGAAGCACAAGATAATTTTACACGATGTGCGATGCGCAAACCGACACAACATGCTGCGTGTGATGGTTGCAAATGTGGTCTCAGTCCGTTCTCTCAGTTCGCCAACAGTTGCCATGCGATGTTCTGTAACCTTGGCTTTGACATACCCCCACAGAGCATTATTACATGTCGTCAGGTTGGGACTGCGGGCTAACCACAGGAGTGTCAGTGAAGGTCTCCCAATCCAATGGTTATGGAAAACTTGATCGAGATAAACTGATGTGGCTAGCCCGCAGTCCCGACCTCACCACATGTGATAATGCTCTGTGGGGGTATGTCGAAGCCAAGCTTACAGAACATCGTATGGCAACTGTTGGCGAACTGAGAGAACGGATTGAGGCCACATGGTGTAAAATTATCTTGTGATTCGAAAATAATGGATGCCATACTGAGCCAATCGGTAACTAAATCACAATGCATTATTCCACTATTATTGTTATATTGTGTTGTTGTTGGCATTGTGATATTTGGGTAGGTTTGTGTGCTGCGTTTTTTCGTCTTATATTGTAGCGTCCTGGGACTTATGAAACATCCCGTATGTGCTCGATGTTATTAAAGTATACATTACTGTGTACTTTTATAGTGATAAACTAAATAAGTTTGCTCAAAATGTCCTGAGAAATCGTGAAAATACCACTGGATATTAGAATTATATATAAGAAAGTGTTTGTAAAACCATCGTCAGGATATTCACGTATTCTTGAAATGTCAAAACGGACCATCATTTGCATTCAAATATTTAGTAGTAAGGTTTACTTACCACTAGAACACACATTGTATGTACGTCTAAGGTACAGTCAGGAGGTTTATTAAATTTCACTATTTCAGTACTTAAAACATTATTTTTATAGCGATACCATTGCTATACTTTTAAATTGCAAAACTGACATTCACGAAAAAATTTTGTCGATACGTACAAATGTTTGTGTTTTATAAAAATATTAACTTCCTTCATATTCACTTTTACTAACCTCAAACCGCTGAACCCGAAAAACAAATCTTACATGCTTATTAATTTCCAAGCTTGTCGGGAATCGAACCCGGACTCTTTGTGTCCTGAGCACTAAACCAAGTGGTTTAGTTCAAAATTCCATTCAACTCTTCATATGTATCTATGTCTCATAATTTTTTCCACTGAAAAGTATTCAATGTGTTTGGCACATGTATAAATAATGTTTGCTGTTGTCAGTTCTCTTAGAGATGCCGCGGTGGTGCAGTGATCAGACTACACGCCTCCCGCCTAGGCGGACCGGGTTGTATTCCCGGTGGGGTCGCTCCCGGATTTTCACGCGTAGGAATCGTGTGTCGGGCAATGCCACTGGTCAACGGGTTTTCTCGGGAATCTCCCGTTTTCCTCGCCCTTGCATTCCGGCGCCGCTCCATACCCACCTCGTTTCACCCTCATCAGACCCTAATGTTAAGGAACGCCCAAATGTTTCCACTCCAGTCGTACAGACTTCATGGAAGCCAAGTCTGATATGAATGTCGTATGTACTGTAGAACTTATGCATGTGGTTTCTCCAATGCATTTGGTTTTCCTATATTGGCTTCCAAAAACCAAACTTCAATTATCGTGTTTATCGTTAATTTTTCCCCCGCGTTCTCTTAATATGAATGTCTCAAGTGTAAAAAATTTAATATATTACAGTAAAACCCCGGAAACTCGACATACCGTAAACCTCAAAAACTTTACACACCGTACGGGTCAATCGGCATGCGTCATCGTCCAAGTATGTTTTCACAAAGAAGTACCAACCAGGACTATTTTTTTTATAACTACGGATAAATTTTTGAACAAGAAAATACAGTAGGTCTAACTATTTACATTCTCGTTTAAAATATTTTTGCATTGGAATAATGTGATATTTTCTAATTAAAACTCTGTATTTAGTGTTATGTAATAGTTTTGGTACCTATTTTACTTTGTATTTTGCGCTAATATCTGATAACAAACTCTGTTTGTTTGTGCTTTGCTTCAAGTAATTAATTGTTAATTATATATTCACACTTAATTCCTCAAAACTCGCCATGATTCTCACTACTCGACTCCTTCATAGTCTGCAACAGGTCGAATTCCCGAGGTATTACTGTACGCACTGTGCAGTATGAACTTGCAATATTGCTTAAGATAAGTTTTACATGGCGAAGACTTGAGTGTCCAAGGAGCTACTATTTTGTAATGAGTACAGATACATTTTTTATTTTCCTTCCAGGTGTTGCAAAATAAGACATTTTTGGCGTGAGAAGTACTTACAAATTCCATATAACATCTGATATTTTGGAGCCAATGTCAGTAGATCCATTACACAAGTAACATCCAACTATGAAATGGTTGGTATTTCAGCAGCTACCAACAGTGTTAGCCAGGGAAAGGTAATGCCCGTATTGGTGCTGCCTTCTGGGTCTGTACAGCACCGACCATGATTTCACCAAGTCTGCAGCATGTTAAACATGAACTAGTGTACTCGGGGTTATCTATCAAGAGGTTAATTTATTGCTGGGAGAAGTTTCTTGCATCTTCGCTGCGAGGGTCCAAGCTTGGTTTCAGGGCCATGTGATCGCGAGAGTATGCTCGGCGCTACTGCCTTCCGCGTGGTTCGGGCTCCCCTTGGGGCGGCGCAGGTGGAGGCGGCGGCCTATGTGGGAGCGATGGCCGCGGCGGCGGCGGGCCAGTCAGGTCCGGCATGTCAGGGTTCGGGTCGACGTCCCCGGTCCCCGTCGCTGGGCTCGGCCTCGTGTTTCCCTCTTCGTGCCCCTCTCGACGGTATCCTGTACTCGTTCCCGACATGCTCTGCTGAAAACGTCCCTGCTGCCATTAGTATACACAGTTCACTTTGAGATAAACCTTTGAAGAAAAATCACTGCCCATTAACTGCGTATGTGACACGTCATGGGTAAAGGAATCATATTTTCCTGGATGAAATTTCACAGGAGAGGACAATATGGTCAGTATTTACATCACATTTATCAGACAGAAATTTAAGGATCAGCTGTAGATTCCACACAAAAAGGTTAATAAGGTGCTATCTGAGCTACCAAATAAGGGCACGTAACCTAAATTTACTGCACTCCTAAAAAACTGACAAACTTTAACGCTTGTTTTCTCACAACTACGAATTTACGTTTTCCCATTTCCAAAACTGCATAATTTGGTCGTTTTTAAAATATTGGCAAGTGACAAATATTTATTTTATTCATAATTTTGTCCTCTTTCGCATGATGCCAAAATGTACATGTCACCTAGGAGGAAGATAAGGCCTCTTTTCCCATGATAAGTCACATATATGCTACCGTACACATTAGCACGCAGATAGCAGCGAATTAAAAAATAAATTGTTCTAAATCTTAAAATTGGATTGCGAATGTCATGTTTAAAGTTGTGGCAAGTCAAGTTGGTGTTTCTTTTGCTTCGTGCACATTACAGTACAAATTGGCGTATTAGTAACACTTTTATATTCATTACAATTTCACGTTTTTATTTTACTGACGCACGGATAAAGTGCAGCGGTACATTGCAATGTAAATTCTACATATCGCGGAATGATACAACACACGGAGAAAAGAAGACCTTGAGCAGGGTTTTCAGGACTCGGGGACCAATCAACCTATAAACGCCAAATTCTTCACAGAAGTTGCATTACGGTGGGCCTTGTAAACTGACGTGTTTTTAAGTGGCTCAGACACTTTTTTGAAAATGATGGTGATGTAAATATTTCAGGTTAATGAACCCTATCATTCAAAATATTAGCCTGGTTACATCCTAAGTACACTGAAGAGCCAAAAAAAATTGGTACACCTGCCTAATATCGTGTAGCACGCAGAAGTGCCGCAAGACGACGTGGCATAGACTCGACGAATGTCTTTGAGGTATGCAGGAGGCAATTCACACCATGAATCCTGCACGGCAGTCCACAAATCCAATCTGCGCCAATTTTAGAAAGGGTTGCACGTCTGCCACGTTTAATGATTCACGTCAGTCGTCGTTTGTCCCGTTCTTTCACGATCTTTTTCCGGCCGCAGCGATGTCGAAGATGTGATGTTTTACCGGATTCCCGATATTCACGGTACACTCGTGAAATGGTCGTACGCGAACATCCAAAGGTTATCGCTACCTCGGAGATGCTATGTCCCATCTCTCATGCGCCGACTATAACACCACGTTCAAACTCACTTAAATCTTGATAACCTGCCATTTTAGCAGCAGTAACCGATCTAGCTGCCGACCGCATCGCGTTACTCTGATTGGTTCCATACCTCTGTTATTTGCATACGCACGCCTATACCAGTTTTTTTTTTTTTGGCTCTTCAGTGTATATGCTCCGATTCCTATACCCGTGTTGCAATTTATTGCATTGTAGCTTATTTTCATTAGATTTTCTGGATTCGAGTCCCCAGGTAAGGCACGTGTGTATTTGTAATTGTCTTCGGCACTGTTGCATATGTTTCTGTATTAATTTCTAATGATATTGCTGTCAACGAGGCATCAAGGGGTATATACCATCTAAGCTTTTTAGAACTTCGTTTAACATTTTTACACACCTGTAGAGGAAAGTAGGCTCATTAGTCATATCAGTAACTTCTTTTTATAAAATAATAACTTTTTGGAGTAATTTTTCATAAGTTCTGCGTTGCTACGGTTGTGCCATAAAATTGGCATTAATATGTTATGCTTGTGTTATAAATAATTTAAATGCCATAAAAAATATATTTATAGTAACACATTGGAAATGTTGTAATGTAACACTATCACGTACTACGGAAACAAGTTTATAGCAAATAACTTCTAGCAGCACTTAATGCAGACATAGTCGCTCCACAGTGGAATACAGGTTTTTCCACTTAGGCGTAGCCTGTTTTGTAATGCATCTGCCGCTTAAAAGATCAAAAGGCGGCCGTGTCGACATCCCCTTCGCTCTTCGTGCAGGTGGTGCTTGAGCATTTTTTAAAGGACCGCTTCACGCCTTTTTGCACATATGTGGCCCCCATCTCTCTGTCTGTCCTTCGGGAAGTTGTTCATTTATTCGTACTCTTGCCACGTCACGTAAAACCATGCTCGTGACTTAGCAACTACCATAGCATAGTCACGGTTTCTTAACATTTGCTGATTTAAACATTTGAAAAATCACCCCGTGTATGACGTCTTTGGTTATTTCCCAAATATGCCCAATATCACAAGCGTTTTATACTTCTCTTAATATAAACATAAATTATTTTTGGTTACATTGAACATTTAATAATTTTTTATTTATAAATTATGTTTTATTTATAATCAATACGAATAACAACAGAAAGTAGGCGTGTTGGTAACGCCTAGTGAGAAATAGTTCTCATGCAAAATATTATGATAAAAGACTCGGTTAAGCTATGTTTGCATGAGGCGGAGAAGTATTCTGGAAGTGGAACTTCAGCAGGGCTTCAGAAAAGTTCGAAGTAACCGTGAATGGGCTACAGGTGACGGGCCCGCGGAACTTCACAGGCTAGACATGGGGTCGCAGAAGCAGGTCGGTTAGTGTTTATGTAAACAGGTAAATGCAGTTCCGAGCAGGGATTTTATTTTCAAGAGTTACGAACCGTTTGATATTGGACCGTGAAGCTCGGCGCAAAGAATAAAATGGAGTGGAGAGGTATGGGTGGCACTTAACATCGAGGTCTTGAGAGCCGATGTGGTGGATATGTAGCAGCGCCGGCATACAAGGAGCGGGGGAAGAGACCCTCGAGAAAATCCGCCGACCAGTCCCGTCGCCCGGCACGATCCCCACGTGCAAAATCCCGGGAGTGGCCCCGCCGAGAATCGAATCCGGTTCCCCTTGGTAGGGGGGGCGAGCCGCTAACCAACCCGCGGTCACTGTTTGCGCCAAGAGAGAAACGAAAGGCGGCGTGGGAGAAGCAGAATGAGGCAGAGATATAATTAAAACATAAGCAGTCAAGGAGGGTGAGGTACATGCCAAATATGAAACTGTTAAATTATTTCAGAATGACGAAATCATTATAAAGGAGGTGGGTGAGAGAGTGTAGAGATTTGGGCGACTCTTAAACGCTATGTCTTGAGAGCCTATGAGGGTGATTGAGGTGAGTATGGAGCAGCGCCGGAATGAAAGGGTGGAGGAAAAAGGAGATCCCGAGAAAACCCGCCGACCAGCGGCATCGCCTGGCACGATTCACACATGCGAAAATCCGGGAGTGACTCGGCCGGGGATTGAACCCAGTTCGCCTTGGTAGGAGGCGAACAGGCTAACCGCTCAGCCACCGCGGCCCCAAAGTAGGTGGGGAAGGAGGAAACATACACATATATAAACACTCATACATATTTAAGATTTGAAATTACCAGGTATCATGTAATCTAATTTTTTAACGTGTGCCAAAATTATTAAAGTAAACTTATAAACTTCTAGTTCCATCACTCTTGAACAAAGTGAAAATAAATGAATTCATCCGCACTTAATGTGCGCTAATTTTAGCGAAATTGTATTTGCATGAGAGTATACTTGCATTTTCATGCTTTAAAAATGTTTTGAGGCTGTAAGGGACTTGCAGATCTCACTGCAAGAAAGCACTAGTTCTTCAGACATCAGTTCAGTTAATAAACGGTGGTTTTATCTTGCACAAAAACATCTGATGATGGAAGTAAATGGGCTATTTCCACGCTTGTAGTAATTTTTTTTTAATCAGCAAGCTAGACACACATGTTCCAATCCAGTAACTTTGTAATTTGGGCGTTGACTTTTGACGAGTATCTATTACAAGTGAAATTTGGTTAATTTTATGACTGTTTCGCTTTTGTTTTATTTGGTTTCATTGATTTTTCTTCGACTATGTAGTCGTGGCCTCCGGTTAGTATTGACCTAGCTATGAATTACTCTTTTTCCATAGTTGTAAAACTTTTTAAAGAACTCCTACAGCACGGGTTAAATCAAACATGCGACCTTACAACAAAGCAGTAGAGAATATAGCACGTTTCTAAAGAAAAAACTTTAGTCACTACTTTATACCTCACACAACTCACTTCAGAAAAATATAAAGCCCTATACACAATATCTCAGTCTGTACTGTATATATGTAATTGTTATATTTAAGCGTGTATGGTTGAATGTATATTTTTTTCAGATATTCACAATGAGATGACTAACGGTAATTAAAATCTAATTTTTACTTAAGTCTGCATACATGCTTCTAAAAACTTAGGATTCGTGGCCTTATAATATAATATTATCAAGGGAGTCGATGAAAAAACTAAAAACATTCTCAGATATTACGAAATAAAGCAGAGAGAATGTTGTGTTAATTGTTTGACGTGAGGAGAAACGTGTTTTGTGTTCTCGTTGGAAACAACACTATGAAATGCATGTCTTACGCATACCCTAGGAGAACAAATGGCCTAGACGGCCGGGGGAGGGCGGTAGAGTTCAGTGAAGCTATTTGTTATTTGCATTATAAATCAAGACCTATGTTTTTTGGCCAGGGTTTCTTTGATTAATATAACGGGAAGGCGGTTAACTTGGCTGTAACAGACTGCTAATGCGAACCGTGGTAAGAATTGTTTTTAAATTTGGCTTTGGCCATAAGTTACGGCAAAGAACATTCTGGCGACATGTCACGTAGTAATGCAGTATTGCTGTACTAACAATATTTTAGTATTTTTGATTTGACTGTGTAAGTGTTCTGACTATGTTTGTAATAATAGTAATGTTCTCAGCTAAGATTTAACCGAGTCATACAAAAATTGAAAACAATAATATACTCAACATATGTTATCTGGTTTTGTTAATTCTGTAGTTTGTCTTAACGGCCCCGCTTTACGCATGTAGGCTATACCAAAGTGGAGGCCACATAATCACCTGACCTCCATCCCTCATGAACTCTGATACGCCTCCCTGTAGTCTTGCAACAATACCTACCGTTTCAAGTATTCCTGCGTGTGATGGTTTTGTCAAAGCATGTGGTCAACGAGAATCAAGCGTGCCATCGCCGTTGTTCACAGGGCTCTCAACTGGCGTGCAATGTTCTCGTCATGTTGCGTGTACCTAAGGGATTTTAAGCTGTGACGTTTCTTCTTATCAGTGAAATTTCTATAGCAATGCTCAATACAGGCTTCTGTCGTAGTTTTGCTTATGCCCAGTGACCTGTAACACAATTCCTACTAGTCCTACATGTTTTAAGTACAATTGTAGACTGATATATTTTCTGCAAAACGAGAATACTTGTAGCTTCCAGTGTTAAACTTGTAACTACAAGTTGTAGACCAGTTCTGTAACAAAAACTTTCAAAATTGTAAGTTGTGTTACAGAAAAATCAGTAATTGCTATCTATTTTAAACAAGTCTAAGACCTTAGGTAGACATTGTTTACAAGTGCATCTGTAGTGAAAGTATAATGTATTTTTGAGCTCTAACTCGGGTTCACGTGTTTTTTTTTGCCGTTAATGGAAGTTTCATATAATATTGAAATATGTCGTGGTCTATTGATTATGAAGGCAATACTGCAGGTATAAGACAGCCATACAGGTATTGCCAAGAAACAAGACTAGGGCAGGCAATGATTTTTAATGTAAAAATAAATTCAGGTTAAGTACTGCCCAATTTGAAAATGTTTTGGGCGAAATAGCTGGATTCCTCGAAAACAAAATTTTAAAAATTTAAAGTTAGTCAAATGGCATTATGTTGACTCGGAAACGGTGGACAGTATCATGGAATAGCAAAACAATCGTAATTTACAAAACCATGGAGGTACACTTATTACACTTATTACAATTATCGTCTCTCGGCTTGTGTTACGTGACTTGTTTATATAAGTCTACAAATCAATAAGTTGTAGACTTATGAACTTATAGGAGTTGTATTATATTATAGGCCTCAGGTAGTATATTAAAAAACACCGTAGTCTGAATAAGTTGTTTTTAACGATGTTGGAGGGCTGCAAAAAAATTTTTGTATCTATGCATAATATTTTTAAAAGTACTATTTCATCTTCTTCTATGGTAGGCTTTCCTCTCAGATATAGGCTTTTCACGGCAAAGTGAGCACTTTTGAAAGCCCTCTCATTTGGAATAAGAGTCAATAAATAAATATATTTTTTTTAGCCCTAGACGTAAACTTCCGAGTGCAGTGGAATATATACACTGTGTTTATTACTTACATGGCAATATTTGTTTAAAAAGGATGTTAAAGGATAATAAATAGCTGAAATAAATAAAGTAACCAGGCTTTTGAAAGTGCTCACTGTACTGTGAACAGCCTATAAAATTTTTAGGAGCATGTTTAAGTGTTTCGTACAAAAAAAAAACCCTACATATTTCTAACATATTGCAACACAGTTGAAGCGCCAGGTAGACTGGTCCCTTAAGCACCTCGCTAATACTTGAGTCCAACTCAACAGTGGTGTATTTGACCGAGGGCCGTAATCTTGGAGGTCGGGCGCCAAGGTCACTGCCGCGGGTTACGGGAATCAATGTCGGTAAAGACGGCGCGGCGGCGCGCGGCCACATTCGCCCGCCTGGATGCCGGACCTTGTTATTAGCACGGCCCCCACCTCGCCCCTGCAAGGCGGCGTTGAATGGGGCAGTGTCGTGTCTGGTGGCACGCGAGCATCCATCACGCCGTAACCAGCCGTCGGGGAGTCGGGGTGCCTGCCTGGCACCGCACCGCACCCCTTCCCCTTCTTACACCGTCGCCCTTCAGCCATCTCATAGCCCAGTCATATTAGGGGTTTCACCTCGGAATGAAAGATAATAAGCTGTAAATTGGTATAAGCCTTTGTTTTGTCGTTCTTAATGTTGTCGCAAAAGTCACCAATGTTATCGTGTCCGCGTATTAAGATATTGAAGGTCAAAGGTCATAAAAATCGGTTTTTCGCGAATATCTCGCTTTTTATTGCTTAAATAAGATTTGCACTTATTATAAAAGTTGTAGAATATAAAATTCTCTACAACTCTGTTTGAACTTTTTTTTCATACGATCAACCGTTTCTGCGGTAGACCGCAAAGAGTGCGCCGCGCACAGTCACCTTGTTGGTTATAGATGACAGTTTTTGTAGAATCACACAATCATATAAAGTTTTTGAAAAACTAAACTTCTTTTGGGTTTGTCTTCATATACCACACTTACTTAGATTTTGTTCATCGCCTCCTGGCGATTGTTTTTCTCTGCTTGAAGTAATAATTATAAAGGCTAAGTATTTAAATAATAAACCAAAACTGAAGGAAAGGAAGGACGTATTTAGCCTGTCTTAAGCTTTGGAGGCTATCCGTTGCATGTGGCCAGAGAACTGCGCCACTCTGCTTTCCTTCAGTGTGGGTAAGGTCAAATTTGTGAGGTTTGTAAACTACATTTAGGGGGGGGGGGCGTTATATTTTGTAAGTGCAATTGCTAATACCAAGGCTGCTTTCAGCTGGTGTTTGCGCCGTGAAAACAACCTGGATACAGTTTCTTACCAAGGAATCGCTTCTGATTGTATTGAAGTATGCAGGCATCGCGTACAATGCAGGTGATTCAATTGATGTTTTGCGGCAGTCGCTGCGAGGACTTGTCCAAAGGGAACGCGTCACAGGAGTTTCAGATGGTGAGTTCGCTCCTTTTTTAAAATCCCTTAAATATGTGCGCCATAGTATAGAAGAAATGCTAGCATCTATATCAGTAGTAAATGTAGACGGTGTTGTTTCTTTCTTTGTAGGATTTCCCCAGTGTTGGCTCTAAATGTATGTGCTATTAGTTTAATATATGCTCTGTCCTTATTCAGAGTTCCTGAGATTTTGCAATCTGTTGTGATTCGGGCTATGACAGAAAAACGGCGTTTTCACAGTTTAACCAGGAAATGTTAAGTCAAGTAGGAACTCCTTTAGCTATTGCTAGATATCGGATGAAAATTTTAGAAAGAGTATAAAAACCGGGTGTTTCTATGAAAGAGTACGCATCGGAGACAATTAGGTTAGTAGAGGTGTAAGGGTTACCCTGCAATCAGTCACATGCCGTTGAAGTTATATTTTACAGTTTGCTTCCAGAAAACCATAAATATTTTACTTTTACATGCAAACCCACTACATTTCAGGAATTGTTAACCTTGGTTACGGAGGTAGAATTGACAGTGGGAGAATGTAACCTAAAGGTTAAAGCAAAGGTAAAACGAGAATGTAAAATTGGTTTTCGTACAAATCATAACACCGAAAAATGCTTTTATAAAAAAGTTGAAGGGGCAATGTGGGGCAAGTTCACACCAACTTTTGAAAAGTTTGACTTCGAATGTTACTAAAAAACTTTGTGTCTGTGGCTACAGTTATTTTTTATTTTTTATTTTTTTGGGAAATATTCCTAAGAAATTACTTATTTTAAATAAATTTTCAAAACAAATGTTTAATTATGTCTGGATTTATCAAATCTAAAATTCCAACATTGGTCCCAGTTACGCACTTGCCCCTTCGTGACGGAGTAAGTGCGTACTTGGCCTCTCATCAATATTGCGTTAAACTGGTAGTAATACTGGGGTAACTTTCAAATAACTCACTTCTTGACTATTATTTTACCTTTTTAAGTATGAAAATCGTTAGAAAATTACCTGAAATACATATTTTAGAATTTTATGAGGCATGCCGTCATGAATAGGGGATAGAAAACACTAATCAAGAATAGTTCAAATAAACAAATTTTTATCTGTCATGAACAATTTTTAAAAACATTTAACACATACATAATCTTTTTTTATCAATCTCTGAGGCACAGAATAGGCAAAATGCACAGTGTGCGACCAGGATATTGGTAAGTAATGCCGGTGAAATCAAAACGTCAGTGTAGTATTGGTTTTCACACAAATTACATTATTGAAAACTGTTTTTATAAAAATAAAGGCAAAAATGAAGAAACTACGTAGTTCGGGAAGAACCTGATAAAGGACAGGAAAATCAAAAGGATAATGTAGGAAATGTCGAGGAAAGTACTTCAGTAAAATAACAAAGAGTTATTACGTGTTTCAGACGTGAAAATATGGGACATAAACAATTTTAGTGTCCTTTACGATAAAAAAAAACCTGTTGGAATAGGTTGTATAAATAATGTATTTTGGCAAAAGAAAAGTTTAATTTTGTTCCTGTAATAATAGGGATCCTTGAAGTATCTGCTTTAATTGATTCGGGTGATACCGTATCACTTATGAGCCATGAGTTTTGTAATAAGTTGATGCGAGAAAATCCCGTGGGAACTGTTATAATAAAAAATAGGGGGGAAATGTAGTTTTTCACTAGTCAACGGAGGTTTGATTCGTTAGAATGCCGCAGTTAACGTAAAAATATAGATTGAAAATTTATCGTGGAAATTACAATTCCGTTTATAGAAAAATTGTTTCGTGATATTATTTAAGGGCTGGAATTTTTGGGAAAACCCCAGGCGTGTATTGATGTAGCAAAAATGTGCTTTACTTTTACTTCTTATTCTGATACTCCTGTTAAATTGGTAGGCTAGCCCATGTTTGTGCGAAAGATTCAGTTACTAGAACATAATGATGGAGTTGAAAAATAAATAATGAAAATAAAAGCTGAATTTAGTGATGTTATAGCAGGTAAGCTAGGGCATTCTTCACAGGTTCCGGTTCCTTTAAATTTGAAAGATAATGAACCAGTGGTTTCAGTACCCTATCTGGTTGCTGCGCCGAAATTGAAAATTTTAAGCAGATAGTAGCAGATTTGCAGGAACAGGGAATTATTGAGACGTATGCTACTCCATATTTTTTACTGCCAAAAAAAAAACGCCGTGCCAGTACCATCTTATTTGTGATTACCGCAAAATCAATAAAAAAAAATCGTATGTTGATGCTAACCCTATGCCAGTAATGGAGACCGTATTTCAACATTTAAGTAAGGCAAAATACTTCACAATTTTGTTCTTAAATTCAGCCTTTTTACAGTGTGAATTGCACCCTAAGTCTAGGGAACCCATTGCCTTTTGTACACCTTGGGTATTATTTCAGTGGACACGTCTCCCGATGGGCGTCAATGTAGGGCCTCAAGGAAATCATGTGTTAGGTAAATATCTTTATGATTTCGTTTTCAAGTATATTGACGACGTGTACATTTATGATTCCACGTTTCCACGTTAGAAGAGCATTTAAAGCACATACGTATGGTTTTGGAGGCTTTACGAGACGCTGGATTGACTATAAATCCAGATAAAATAAGTTTGGCCGAGCAACATGTTCGCTACTTGAGTTTCATATTTTCAGAAGGCAGTTGGCGTACTGACCCAGAAAAACTTAAAGCAATTATGAATTTTCCACATCCAAAACATTTATGTGGGGTAAAACGTTTCTTAGGGTTGCTTGCTTTTATAATACATATATTCCAAATATTTTAATTTTAACAGACCCTTTAAATAAGTTAAAACGGAAGGGGGTAGAATTTGTATGGGAAAATAAATAAGAGCAGGTTTTCAAAAATTGAAGGTATGGTTGACAACCCCTCCTGTTTTACATCTGCCAAATTTTGAGCAAGAATTTTTTTTGCATTGTGATGCAAGTTCTACCGCTTTAGGTGCGGTGTTAAGACAAAAGGAAAATGGATTATATGCGCCAGTTGCGTATGCTAGTAAACTGTTAACGAGTGCAGAAAGAAAGTATACCATCTACGAGAAAGAATGCCTTAGCTGTATTTGGGCGATGGAGCGATTTGCTGATTAATAAGATCACACACCCTTTAAATTGTTTACCAAAAACCAAGCGTTAAGTTGGTTATTAAAATTTTAAAAAACCAGCTGGTATGTCTTACTAGATGATTAGTGCATTTTTCACGTTTAAAGTTTGACGTACGACATACAAAAGGCACCGAAAATGCAGTCGCGGACGCACTTTCTCGTTTGTTTTGTGAGGATAAATTTAAAGGTGTCACGCAAGCAGAATTAAATGCTGATCAGATCAATACAATCGAGTGCACGGATGAGGTATAAATTAATACGCTTCAAATTTTTCCTAGTGGGTTTGTGAATATAAAAGAGTATCAAAAAACTGACCCAGAGCGTCAACAAATACGTGCTGAAATGATACAAAGAACAAATACTTAAGTTATGTTGTTTATTATAAAGGATTGTTAGGCGAATCGACAAAAAAAGGAAAATTTAGAGTTTTTGTTCCGAAAGAATTACGCCCTTATGGTATAAAGGTATTGCCATGAATCGTATTTTGGAGGACACACGGGGTGAGCCAAATTCTTTCGCGTGTACTAGAATTGTTTACGTGGCCAGAAGTACGAAAGGATTTAGAAGTATTGATACCTGCCCAATGCTATGGTTTATAAGTAGGTATTGAATCTGCTCTCTGAGTAAGGCACCAGCAATTGAGGCTAGCCCTCAATGTTAGGTCGTAGGAATACGTCGACACTATTGTCTCTAGGTCCAATTTACTAATAAATTCACCTCGTTTTCAGGTTACCAATAAATCAGTTTTATTAACGCTTAACAGGGCCACTTATACATGTACACACGAGACAACACTTCCCTT
>NQII01000367.1:325058-361731 GCA_002778355.1 Clitarchus hookeri | reverse complement strand
GGTTTTGTAGGCTCGATCGCCATATTCAACTTGCACCATCTCTGCATGTGTCCGGGGCGGCCGCCGCATCCCCCCTGAGTCGTAAAACACGTGGCCGCTGCTCCTGTGGTCCGCAGTCGGCCTGGCGTCGCCCCTTGATTCTGGCCTGGAAGTTTATTGTTCCATTCTGCATGTGCGGGAACATTTGGGTGCCCTCTTGGTTCGGCGCACGTGTGGTTCTCCTACCTCCGGATACCATGCCGCTATTATCCCAGCACGCCCGCTAAAAGCTCTCAATGTTTATTGCTGAAACTAGCCCGGGACAGACTCAGCCTCTGGTGTGGGCTCAGCATCCCTTGGCAGCTGCGAGATGCAGCTGCATCCGCCTTCCTCCGCATGTGGTCGTTCCGCCGGGCCATCCTGGCGCCATTCTCCCATCATGTCCACAAAACCCTTAATCCTTATTGCGGTCGTCCGCCTGCGAGCTTCGCCAGAGCGTGTGTTCTGACGAATAAAATATAGGGACGCAGAATTCGTCAGTATGGATTAAAGTGTGTAAAGCGTTTCAACACGCAAAACCTAAAAATCAGAAAACTGAAGGAAAATATGCAGGATCTGTAGCTTTCTATCCATGGGAACGGGTATATTTAGATGTTATGGGACCTATTCCTAGAAGTACCTCTGGTTTTTTCTGTGTGTTGGTAGCAAAAGATAGTTTTAGCAAATTTTGTTTTTTCTTTCCCATAGGTCAATAAACCCACTGAAATTTGTAAAATAGTTATGTAAAGATTCTGTTGGGTGAGTTTAAAGACCTACATTTTTTGTGGGGTGTAAAAATAGTGCAGACATCTTCGTACTACTCATTAAAAAAATATAGTTGAACGTGTTAACAGGAATATTAAGATTGTGTTACGCAGTTTTCAATCTGATAGACAACGTAATTGGGACAATGTTTTACATATGTTGTTTTTATACTTTGATAATGTCATTCATTCCGCTCATAAATTCACGTCCACTGAAATTTTCCTTCGTCGGTGATTGCTCCATCGTTTAGTAAATGTTTGGTCATTACAAGATATTTGTTTGGATAATATGGCAAAAGAAGATCTAGTAATCATGTGGAAAGAAGTGTCACGTACTTTGGTAGAATACCATAAAAAAAGAGTGATGAAACGAACACGCTGTATAAAGACGCGAGTCTGAGGCCTGTGAAGCTCATCACATTAGTTCCAAAGTAGATTATTTCAGTTCTAAGTTGGCCATAAAATGGAAAGGCCCGTTTAAAATTGTAAGATTTTTAACTCCTGTCACGTTGCTAATTGCTAGTTCAAATTTTCCAAACAAGACAGAAAAGGTGCATATTAGCCAGTGTAAGAGATTTCACGTACAATACCGTAATTATTATGCATTTTCACCCCTCCTTCTACCCCATTTTTAATGTTCTGTTTCTCTGAGATATTAGGATGAACCATATATTATGTAATACAACTTAAAAAATAAACAATTGATAAAATTACTATGAATATTTTTTTGTGAAAATTTTAAAAACGATGAATAAGTAAATGGGTAGATTTGTTCATCCTTCACAAGTAATGGTATTTTTTTTTATATATATGCTTTACGAAGTAATATTTTATAAAGTTTTAAGGAGTTTACGGGCCTATTTAAATGTTAGCAATATTTGAAAATGTTGTAACAGTTATGTGTTTTTTTACAAAGTTGCAAGTTGAATGTGTCTGTTCCAACAAATATGTCACCCTCAAATGAGTCTCCTGGGTTTGTCGAGGTATCTACAAGACCTGGTTCCTGAAGTTTGGAGTTCGCCATTATCTACAAGGGGAAGAGGACGCACAGCCCTGACTGGCCATCCGGCACGGTGGAGTTTTCGACCCTGCTTGGATGTGGATTTTCTACGCTATGTGCTGTGCTTTAAAGGGGAGGAGAATGCGATGGATTGTCACATTTCCCCATATAAAAGTTTCTACCGTCAAGACTGATCACCGAAATTACCATACCTTGTGATGAAATGGGGCCCTCATCGGAGCAGCAAGGGTCAAATCTAGCTGGAGAGTGGGTCACCCAAGAACTGATACGAGCAGATGGTGTGTGGCGCGGCGATCACCTCCCCCCCCCCCTCCTCCCTCTCTCCACCCGCTCCAGCAGACATTTTTTCAGCCAACGGGCATGGCGGCGGTTTTAACCGACCAATAAGAAGAGACCGATAGAACAAGTGCTTCTAGAATTCAGGAATCTTATATAAAATACATTTTCGGGGGTTATGCAAGACAGAGAGAACCTGGCTCTGGGGACAGACATTTGACGGGGGATTTAATTTTCCGTTTGATATAGGTATGGGGAGGGGTGACTTAAGAAGGGAGAAAACTTAAAATATATGTACTTTTATACTTGTGTGTTTCAACTGTTTTTAGTGGGGGTTCGAGATAATTGTTAAAACAAATGTTAAAGATTTTTTTCAGAATGTATACAATTTGTGTGTGATAACCTTGTTGGTTATAGATAACAGTTTTTGTAGAACACTGAATTATATAAAGTTTTTGAAAAACTAAATTTTTTTGGGGTTTGTCTTTATACGCCACACTTACTTAGAGTTTCTTCGTCGCCTCTTAATGGTTGTTTTTCTCTGCTTGAAAAAAAATTTCAAGGTTAAGTATTTTGGGGAAAAAAAAAAACCAAAACTGAAGGGAAGGACGTAATGAAAATGCATGGAAAGCCGTTTTTAAATGGGCTGCAAGTGGCCAATAGCTGGTTTGTGCGTGGCAAATAGCTGGACTACAAGTGATCAATATCTAGGCTACAAGTGGTTTGCCATCAGTTGGCTGACGACAGTTGATTAACTTATGGCACTGCCGAAAGCAGTAAGCCAGTGGACCACTGCTGCCACTTATGGCCCACTGATGGTTCCGGCATGCTTGAGTTAATGCTGGATAAGCTGAGGCGGTTCGCTAATGGGTAGATTGTATTTTGCTACATGGAAATTGTTTGTAGAGCGTTCCATGTGTGGCCAACTGCACACAACAGTCAAGAGACAACATGCGTGCCACATACATCTGCGGGTGCATTACGGAGGTTGAGTGAATGTTGAAACAGTCTGTGGGCTGCTCGTGTAGAAGCAGATTTGCCCAAGTGGGCCAACTGACATTTATTACTTGGGTTGTGTTTCAAAAAGGAACCCATTTAATTTTATTTTTACCTTTTACTTTTATTACGTAATTAAGACACCTGTCTCATTATTTAAATTCCGGTTTGTAAAATTTTAAATAGAAAAAAAAATTACAAATAAAAGTTTTTTCAAAAGTATTACCATTTAATTAACACGTATCAGAGCATCTTGAGTCGGGCATGACACACCTGACACGCCGGGTTAAGATAACTCCCACAGATAGATCCATCCAGATTACAGCGCCAGCATCCTTCACACGTCGACACACGGGCAGTTATAACTGGCTCCGTGGACAGACACTAATTAACACCTTAGCTTTGTCTTGGATTCACATGTTAAAAGTTACTCAATATCCTACTGAATTGTACGACAGACAAGACATGAGGTTCAAATACCTTGCAGGCTTAGCGCTCCAGTTCAAATCTTTAAGTGGCTCTTATTTCAGCCAGACAGATGCAAATTTTCACTCAAATTAGCTATTAGTTGCTCAAATGCATTGCCAACAACATTCTTACCTGAATTTTACAAAAAATTTAATGAGCTAGAAATATTGCAGTTGATGGTAGTTGGCTGGTTATGACGTCGTGTTCTTATTCCTTAAAGATATTATATATTTAAAGAACCTTTTTTGCTGTTGGTTCTCAGTGGTTGTCAAAAATACTGAAATATCACGGTTCGACAAAAAATACTTGCTCCGTTGTTCTGTCAGATTGTTTTCTTGCCTGAAGAACTTCAACTGATTAAAAATACACCGCATAAATTTTTAAATAATGAATTGATTATATAATTGTACATATAATTATACAAACTCTCTACAGTACAGGTTAAAACATATCCACTGCATATTCGCACTGCATGTAGTACTGGTCATATCATAAAATAACTTTCTTATGTCTACATGTCCGGAAACAAGTACACGTTAACATTTGGGCCATGTTGTATCGTGGCACGTGTCTTTTCAGTAGTCTCTTTAGGAGATTTCCTCCACCATAATACTTTGGATTTTTAGCTACGAGATACTACACTTATCAACTACTCTATAGAAAGGTGTCACACTGAAACACGGTGTGCGTGTATGTGCATGCACACATTCTGACAGAACTTTATAGGAAAGAGTTTTTGAAGTCATCGCCAGTATTAGACCTATTTGCTGTGCGAATCTGAGATATTCTTTATTTCAAACGTTTACATTCACATAATCGCAGAAACAGCTCTAGAAGGACATTTTAATTTTTCCGTCATCATCGGGTTACACTTTCTGACAGTGGCCGCGGTGATGTGCTCAGACAGCTCGCCTCCAACTAAGGCGATCAGGGTTCGATTCCCAGCGGGTTCACCCGGATTTTCACTTGTTGGACGTTACCGCTGGCCGACAGGTTTTCTCAAGGCACTCCCGTTTCCCCCTCTCTCTTGCATTCCGCCGCTGCTCCATCTACACCTCATTTCGCCATCGCTGTCGCTCGAGACCTCTCAACTCTCTCAATTCAACACTCCTGACGTAGAACATGTCACATCGCGGCCTGAAGTATACACGTTAAAAAAGTGTTTTTCACCACCGGGATTTCTGAGCTACTATGTTGCTACCGTCCAAGAGAAAGTGTGGGTTTAAAATACCAGCTGTCTGTACAGAGTACCAAGCCAAACTTTACGAATGTATTTTTGTAAAGTGCATACTTTCCCAGCGAACATCGTTACACAAGTTGCAAAAATTTCGAAGGTGTGCAGTTCACAAATAAGTAAGTGCTATATGTTTTTCACCAAGGTGAACCGGGTTCGATTCCCGGTAGGGTCGCCCTCGGATTTTCGTATGTGGGAATCGTACCGAACAATGCCGCTGGTCGGCGGGTTTTCTCGGGGATATCCCGTTTCGCCTGCCCTTGCATTCCGGCGCTGCTCCATACTCACCTCGCTTCATCCTCATCGGCTCTCAAAACGTCGATGTTAAGAGCCGCCCAAATCTCTTCACTTCTATATGTTTCACTGTTTTCAAACAGCTTAAAACCTGGAGTTGTAACAAAAAAAAAAGTCACGACGCCTACAAGTACGACCAGAGGTAGAGCCCTGATTAGAAAGGAGCCGGGGGGGGGGGTCGCCTCTACAATTTTCTATTGGTAGAGGGATCGCCCCCCGGCTTGATAGTTGTTTCTCACGACTTCGGTTTGAAATAAGAGAATGTATAACTTTGCAGACTGCTTCCGTATTCTTTAAAAAAAAAATACGCCTTGTTTGTGGGTTTTAAAACCGAAAACAGCAATATTTAAAGAGAAAATAAATTTTTTTTTTTCAATTTTTACACCTTGGCTTACATAAAAATAAATTCCACATATGTGATAAGACGCCCGCACGAGTATACAGCGAATAGTAAGAGAGAGAGAGAGAGAGAAATAAATATACAAGGGGGGGGGGAGAAAGAGAGAGAGAGAGAACGTAATAAGATTAAGGGTCCCACCTGCCAGCATAATTTTTGTCCTTTTCTTGGCCGAGAAGTGCGAGAGCTATAAGGGTTACACTGGCACGCGCTACAATAGCGCCATCGCCGCTACGCGCAGAGCTCCGAACTGGTGTGCAGTGTTCTCGTAGTGCTGCGTGTTCCTGTGGGCATTTCAGCGGCGATCCTAACATTTTATTGATGAAAAGTCTGTAGCAAAGTTCAGTGCAAGCAGGCTCCTATCCTAGTTTGGCTCGTGTCCGACAAGTATTTCTTAAGATTCGGCAGTCTGAAAAAGACGTTTTTTACTATATCGGAGGGCTCCAAACGATATTTACTGCATGCGTGCTAACTTTAAAGAACCATTCCTTCCTCGTCTGGGGCATGATGTCTTTTCGTAGGTAAACATACTGAGGGCTCATTTAATAGTTTCGTCAAAAAAGAACAGGATTCCAAACACACTGCAACGCAGCTCAAGCGCCAGGCATGAACGTGTATGGTCACAGTAAGTTTGAGACTTCTTTCTGAAAACATAAGTCAGCTCCTATGAACCTGCGAAGACTCCTCTACACTTTATCCATTCCAAGGTGGCAGCAGAAATAAACATTACTACCGTCACAATCAAAGGCAACGGCTGGCTTGTGGGCTCAAAGTATACCGAGTACAGGCTGTTCACGATAAAGTGATCACTTTCGAAATCAACCTTAGAAAAAAAGTCACTGCTCCTACCTGCGTTATATTTTAACGGGCGCACTGACTGGCACGCGCCCAGTAAAGTTGGTAATGATGGATGGAAAGTAGTTCCATATCTTAACGTCAAATAAAAAGTGTTAGGTAACCGTTTGTAATAAAGTGTATCATTTCTTTCGCTCGCTGTTTTTATAATGTATCGAAGTGTAAAACTGACCAGATTTGTAACATATTTACTTTTCAAATAATTCCACACATTCACCTGGACGACGCATGAATAAAGTGATGAGATCCATGGCAACGTTTATTTTACATAAGGCGGAAGAATACATGACGTGTATACAAGCAGATCTCAAGCAGGGCTTTCAAAAGTGCTCATTTTACCGCGAACAGCATAGCAACATACGATAGCCCAATTGTTGGTATAGGGGTTCTGTGAACCGACAAGCCAGCCTCTGGGTTTGATTGCGCCGCTGGCAATGTCTATATCTGCTGCTACCTTGGAATGGATAAAGTATAGGATTAGGCAGGAGCTCAGGACGGCGCGAGCGTATGAGTGACGTCACGAGCGCGAGGCTAGTATGGAAATGCGTGAATTCGGACACGGCCTTAACTGTGAGGCGGTGGCGCTCGGTGCGCCTCGGGAAGATGGCGGCGCGGCGAGNCTGTTTTTATAATGTATCGAAGTGTAAAACTGACCAGATTTGTAACATATTTACTTTTCAAATAATTCCACACATTTACCTGGACGACGCATGAATAAAGTGATGAGATCCATGGCAACGTTTATTTTACATAAGGCGGAAGAATACATGACGNCTCCTCCACCCCACGACGCAGACGGTTCATGAAACATGCATGACCCCGCTCACCGCAAATCACGTCAGCCACGGCCGCTGCCTCCGGAATTTTCCGGGAAACGCAATAAACGTCGTCGCGGGATGAGCGTGGAATGGTGAGGAGGAGAGGAAATGGAGGGGGGGTGCGGTAACCGGTTTATCAATAACAGCGTGAAATCCTTTGGCGGCGCGAGGCATTTGTCACCTGGTACGCGCACGGAATATTCCCTCCTCCCTCCGGCAAGGGACTGATTGTGAGGGGAGGGGGGATGACGTTCATGGTTGGCTCGACTTGTTTGTCAGGACGGGTTTCGCCGAGCACGGCAGAGCGCACGGTGTAATACCTAGCCACCTTTCTCAGGGTCTGGTGTGTGAACCTGGCAAGGCTATCCCATCGTAGGCCTTCCATTACGACGTGAACATGTCTTTTAAAAGAGACCGACGCGTGATGTACCGCAGGGCGCCCGTCCTCCCGTGGCGGAGTCGGTCGGTGCGCCGCCGGTCTGGGGTGCGGGAGATTCTGTGTTCGAATTCTAGGCAAGGCATAGGTGTTCGTTTAAGTTAGGCCATAAGTTACATCCCAGCCGTTCCCTGACAAGCCTTCAGGAATAACACCGGGGGACGTTAATAAGCCCTTACCAATTCCAATTCCAAGTTCGCAAATAAGCCCTTACCAATTCCAGTTCCAAGTTCGCGGGGTGATCCATTCTCACACTCTAACTCCGTGATTAATAATACGATTGATATAAATGTGATCTCGTTCGATAGTTTAATGATTAAGATGCGAGCGTGGCCTTGCGTTTGCGCCGCGCATGCGCGAGGTGCGGGTGAGGGTCCGCGGCGACTCGTGTCAATTTTGGACGTGGGCGAAAATTTCCCGCCAGTACATCTCGCGACCCCGGCGTGCTGGCGCGCTCATCTGGTTTTGGCGACAAACGAAATATATCTCGTATACATCTGTCGATCTAACCCAAAAAAGCCAAGTATCTATTTGGTCACTTTCATTCTCACATCCCAAGGCAATTATTACACGCTGACGCAGGAATACTGTGTGCACTTAAAACCCACGGTCGTGTCCCTGATACAGTAATATTTTGAATTTTTGTTCTTACGCTGAGTGAGGAGGGAAATAGGACTTCAAAAGCCAAATTTCTCTTGAACCAACGCTCTCTTAACTTAGTGACATCAATCATCTACGTTGTTGGTGTAGTTTCAATATTGATAACGTAAACATACATACTAACAGCACGTTGCCTTTCAATATAACAACTCTAGTTATGCCCGCTTTGTTTCCCGCAAAAAGTATTTTACAGTCGTAATAAACAAATGAGAAATTCTCTTTGTAGAACTTTAGCTTGTGTGCTCGTCATGTTGCGTGTACCTATAGAACTTCAGGCAGTGACCTTATCATTATACGTTGATAGAAAGTCTGTAGCAAAGTTCAATGCAGGGATCTATATAGTTTCGCAGGTATATACCCAGAATATTTTAAGCTGTAACAGACTGAAAAGTCTTATAACCAAGTCTAAGTGCTCGAAAATAGCGTTTACGATAAGCGAAATCGACTAAAAGTCGTACTCCGCCCTAGTCTGAAATGATATTTCTTTTCGTGTGTAAACAGGTTTTGCACACGTGAAATAGTTTATTTTAAAAACGTATATTACGAACACACTGCAACCCAGTTCGCGCTTAATGTAGATGGGCGCCTTAAAGTTCATTGTTAGTGACCACTCTGTTAGATCGTTGGTCAAAAGCAACTGCTTATTTTATTATTGTAATTTTGTTAATAATTACTCTGGATCTTGTCAGAATGTTGCAATCACACCCTACGTATCCTTCTCAACATCCACCCACTCGTTCGTTTTCTCTGGCATGCGGCGGGCGGAAATAATTTGAACCAATCTGCTATATCTAAATTGTTTATTAATTAGATGTATTAACGTATTCAAGTTTTTTTAGTTGTTCGAGTTGTCGTGACATGCTGACATTTTGAATTTATAAATGTGGGACGCGCACTGAAGGCTGACCCTGTTGTTGTGAAGGAGGTTAGAGGTAGGACAAGGGGGGGGGGAGCTGACTTGGACTGCCGTTGACAAGCTAGAGTCTTTGGGGGCGGAACTGAAGGCACGCCCTTTTCTGGTCCTCGGTCGCATCGATTGGTCTGCTATAGATATCGGTTGCCTGCCCTTACCGCGGCGTTTTGCTCACAGCGACTGGCAGTGCTACACTCGGAAAGTCAAACAAGTCGTCATTGTTGAGGAGAGATATTAAAGACTTTTAAGATAGTAAAATATTTTTTTTTGCATGTTACAATTACTTTTTTGTTATATGAAATAATATTTTGCAAGAAGTAAGACCATGTAGGAAATTTATTTTTAAAACAAAAGAAAAAAACGAACGAAACAAGTTATATGAATTTTTAGTTTATGTATTCTTCGTGCGGATCTCAGAATATAAACAAATTAATACGCGGTTTTATGACCCAAAATAATTGTTCCTATTATTATAAAGTCGTCAAAGATATTTCTTGGAAATTTTTTATGCGGTTCGGTCGTATTTCAATTTAAACATATGAAATAAAATGTTAAGTCAAAATAGCTAGAATTCAAACCCTTGCTACAGGTAAACCAACTGCCACAAAAAAAAATGTCAGCGTGCCAATTTTGTGACTTCAATAAATATTTTTGTTTAAACCCAAATTTTGTTAAAATAACTTTTTGAAATTTGCATGAATCAATATATTAAGTAAAAATAATTATGTTTGATTTAATAAAAACATAATGAATTGATGTTTTCATTAAGTTACCAGCCATATCATGTCACAATATCATAAAATATCCAAAAAAATATTGGAGGTGGAAGAGGGGTGGAGAATTTAACTTAACTGTTCTCGAGTCAAATTTTTTTTCTATATTTTGGATATTTTATTAATTTGTGGCACTGTATTATGATAAATAGAATAAAAAACAAATATTATTTGAAAAATAACATTGATCGTTTTTCTAGCTTAAATATGAAAATTTTAACCAAAAAACTGAATTTGTAGTACTTTGAAAAAGTCATTTCAACCGATAGTTTAGTTTAATTAAGTTAAAGTGTTCTTGAAATCACAGAATTTTGCAATTTCTTCAGATTCCAACGTTTAGTTCACCTGCTGTAGGGGTTTAAACTCTAGATATTTAGAATTAATCTTCTTCTCAAAAATTAACCGTGTAACCGCATATCCATGACTTTCTAGTATTGTGAACAATTACTTTGAGTTGTATCTTAACGTATTACTTATGTTCAGATTTGAGATTCTTTCGAAAAGAAGATACAATTTAACATTTTCTATAAGTAGTTAAATTTTTTGAAAAATAATATTTCTCCCACTGCCATATTTTTTTCAGAATATTTTTTACAAACAACGAGAAAAGAATGTCATGTAATGAAAATGCAGAAAAAATAATTTTATACTTTTGTACGCCCTTAAAAGATTTACTATTTGTTGCGGAGGTGGGTTACATCGGCGCATTGAAAAACTCAGTTGTCAATAAGGTTTTACACAAACTTGTAATGGTTGTACACTGTAAAACATTAAATGAGAGGAATGTCTTACGCCTCTAAAATCAAACTTACATTTTTTACGTGTACTTTTTTTTAAACCATCGAATAGTTATTACTCACGTAACTTTCATGATAGAGTGATTTCCGATGTCTACTCGTTTAGAGTCTGCTGTTATGTTTCGGCTCTCAAGACCTCGATGTTCAGAGCCCCCCAAACCTCTCAACTGTCAACGTTTTGTTATGGTTAAAGAAATTAATATTCAGTTTACTGAAATTACAGAGCTATATTTAGAAATATGAAGCCCGTGACAAAAAAATTTCCTTTTCGCTTTTGTTAATTTGGATTTTTAACATTTTAAACGTTGAGTGTTTAGTACAAAACATTCGATATAATTTAATTCAAAATTATGTTTTTGGAACATTGACTTATTGTATGAAAATTTCCAGTTTACTTTAAGTATACTTGATACACGTTCAAAAGGTATTATTAAAACCAAAAAATTCTGCCACGCAGCGAAAAACANAATTCAAAATTATGTTTTTGGAACATTGACTTATTGTATGAAAATTTCCAGTTTACTTTAAGTATACTTGATACACGCTCATATGTATCATTAAAACCCAAAAATTCTGCCACGCAGCGAAAAACAAAAGGTAGGGGCACGAATCCATGTGTTTCAAAGTGCTTGATAAAATGTCTAAGTAAATAAAAATCTGAAGCAAATAACTGACATTTTATTACATGCAAAATGTTACTTAAACACGTGCTTCTAAACTAGTCACCAAAGCTAGTTGCTTTCACATAATTTTTTAAATACTGATAGTTTTATAAACTGACTTATTAAGGAAAAGGAGAAACTAGTGGTTTCCTCAGATGATGCGTCTTAAAATTCTTTTTCAGTTTAAACTTACCTGTTGCGATAATTCCAGAATCGAGTGGTTATCATTACACAGAGATGAATTAGTGCACTATCAATGGGACTAAAGTACCCACCACTGTTGACAAATCTTTCGTTTGCCAGCTTCATAGTAGTACAAGCTTCTATCGACGATAACACCAGGTGTTATAGTATTCACCACCTCTTCCTTACGCCTTATTTTAACATCTGGTGAAATCCGTACTTAATTTGCAAAATAAAGTTCAGTGGAATTTTAATCAAGAATTGTGTGTTTTGCTCTTATTTATCTTCAGTAGTTGTAAATAATTATTATTTCATTTGCTTTTTTTCCGTTGTTGATAAACGAATTCATCAATCATTCCAAAATCCAAATTGTATCATAACCGCTGTCAGAAATGTTTTTGTCTTTCTTTCTCGTACAGTGCAGTAGTTAATAATGTATGCGACATAAATAATTGTTAAACACATTCATTGTATCCTACACGTATTTAAAAATCACACTGGATAAACCCATAAAAGAGCATTAATGTTGTGCAAAATAAGGTTAGGAATTTAAATACATAACAATTTTACAATATAATTAATTTCTGTGTTATTATTTTCGATTTCACGAAAGTATAGTTATTAGGACCAAGAAAGAAGATAATTTGTAAAAATTTGTTTCAGCAAACAATGATTTTAAAAAAATATTTAGGGTAATGCAGAAAAAGAAGAGATGCTGGAGCATACTGCAAACCCTAGTTTTTGTATCTGCAAATTATTGAAACATACGTATATGTACTAACATAGTTTCTGTCTGCTTTCTTGTCCACATCTGTCNCTAGTTTTTGTATCTGCAAATTATTGAAACATACGTATATGTACTAACATAGTTTCTGTCTGCTTTCTTGTCCACATACTGCCAACTAACCATTTTCCAATATACTTCGTAACAAAGTTCTTGAAAATTTGGAACATTATTAAAGATTTTTTGGAACTGAAGATAAAGATAGGCCATACTTGGCTAGTGTTTCTAATGGCCTTGACTAGCTTACCAACGCCACAAAAATAAAGAAACATTTAATATTAGTAGAAATTTTCAGAGCTACTGATAAAGCGATTAATCAAAACCACGGAGGATCTGAAAGACCACAAGACAATAAAGAACAAGTGACAGATTTGGCTGAGTGTCGAATAAAGCTCTTCGGGATCAAAACAAAAGCATGCTGAAGTATGTTGAAAGAATTATCTGCACAAAATAACAGTCCTTTGTGTGCTAAAAAACACTCGCGCTCACTCCTATCGTACACACATTCTTCATTAGCTGAGGCTTCCNATTTTCAGAGCTACTGATAAAGCGATTAATCAAAACCACGGAGGATCTGAAAGACCACAAGACAATAAAGAACAAGCGACAGATTTGGCTGAGTGTCGAATAAAGCTCTTCGGGATCAAAACAAAAGCATGCAGCTTATGTTGAAAGAATTATCTGCACAAAAGAACAGTCCTTTGTGTGCTAAAAAACACTCGCGCTCACTCCTATCGTACACACATTCTTCATTAGCTGAGGCTTCCAGATTTCCGGGTTTGCTTGCAGTACTGAGTACGTGTGGTTGCAAATTTGCGAAGAGACACATTGCGCCAGTGACTTATCGTTTGCTGGAGAATATAATGTTCTTCTCGATGGGCATGCAAATAAGCAAAACGCGCATTTTCTATACCAAGTAGGCTACAGCCAAACGAGAACACGCAGAGACCACTTCACTCGGAGAAGGAAGCCGAGTGAGCAGCGGTTTAAAACCACCGTGTTATCGCCCCCTATCTGCTAACACACGATCACACATCAAACATAAACGCTAGGATTCAAACGGAGATAGTCGTGTACTAGTCTCAAGCAGATCTGCAGACGCTTTGTGAAACAAATAATTTGGACTTTGATGAGCAAGTTCTCAGCAGGATTCAGCTACATCACACATTGTCAAGGAATTATACTACTGTTTACACATCGGCTTCTGTCAAGAGGTTCCAATCTTCTATATCCATCTCGAAGTCCATGTGACATGATATTTGATGCGTGTCTACTCTGTGCGATGTAACACCTGAACTGTGCTCCAGTATGGTTTAACCAGTAATAGGTAAATTCTTCGCAACTAAGGAAGATATTTAGGACATGTAATATTGGGATAAAGAGCTCTAAACTATACAGTTTATCGCAATAAATTTTTTTCGCTCCATTTATATAAAATAGTGTTCGGCCACTTTTTGCTTAATTTCCAGTATACTATTTAGCTGCAGTAACGTATCATAACACTGCCATTTTCTCTTAAGTGCTAATTTTACACTGCCTCAGGGAATGTAGACAGTTTTGATGTGTGTCGCTGTAGGTGTTGAGGTATTATTTTATTGCTGCGTTACTCCGACTTTAATTTCGTTTTGCATATTTATAATTCGTCGGCTAGTAGTAGACGAGCTACTGGAAATATGCCTTGCTATGTCTTAGTGCCTTTGCATGCGACACTGCTAAACCGCAGAATATTCAAGACTGCTCACGGTAAACTGAGCACTTTTGAATGACGTGCTTAAGAACTACTTATATGTACATTGTGTATTCTTCCACCATATGTAAATCTAACATTGTCGCGGGTTTGACTACTTTATTCATGCGTCGGTCACGTGAAACTGTGAAATTATGAGAAAAGTAAATATTTCACAAATTTGCTCATTTTTGCACTTAAATGCATTAAAATAATCCGAAAGAAAAAAAAATAATTTCTGTATTCACCAATGTTTACCTAACACTTTTGATTCCACGTTAAAGCATGGAACTACTTTCCCTTCCGTCGTTACCAACTTAACTGGGTGCATGCCAGTCAGTGCGCCCGTTATGAGCGCAGTGATACTTTTCGAAGGTTGGTTTCGAAAGTACTCACTACCGTGAACAGCCTATACCAAGGTGTAACACATGCTTCTATCGCGAACTCTAGCTGCACATGTAAGCAAAGTGGTGTCATTGGCCAGCAATGTGTTCAAACGCCGTTCGCTCATCAGCGCCTGGTAACCGATTTACCAACCGGCAGCCCAGCCAAAAGGGAAACTTTCACAGCACAGTAGTAGCCAATCAGACACAGGCCCCATGCCACAGCCTCGTTAAGCCAATCAGCANAAGGGAAACTTTCACAGCACAGTAGTAGCCAATCAGACACAGGCCCCATGCCACAGCCTCGTTAAGCCAATCAGCATATGAGTACGCCCACATCAAGGAACCGCCACGCCAATTTACTTATTTGTGCTTACTTATTCTGTGGCTATACCTACTTTGTCTTTTTCNCACATCAAGGAACCGCCACGCCAATTTACTTATTTGTGCTTACTTATTCTGTGGCTATACCTACTTTGTCTTTTTCATTTTAACGTCCGTCAAATATTAGGTGGGGATGTCACTGCGTAATGGAATTTTAACCTGTTAATTTTCCAGGGTTGCCGTGCGCTGCCACCATTAAGTGTAGGTGACCACGGACTGACACGCCCGTAATTGGACGTGCACAGTGTGTAACTNGAACAGTCCTTTGTGTGCTAAAAAACACTCGCGCTCACTCCTATCGTACACACATTCTTCATTAGCTGAGGCTTCCAGATTTCCGGGTTTGCTTGCAGTACTGAGTACGTGTGGTTGCAAATTTGCGAAGAGACACATTGCGCCAGTGACTTATCGTTTGCTGGAGAATATAATGTTCTTCTCGATGGGCATGCAAATAAGCAAAACGCGCATTTTCTATACCAAGTAGGCTACAGCCAAACGAGAACACGCAGAGACCACTTCACTCGGAGAAGGAAGCCGAGTGAGCAGCGGTTTAAAACCACCGTGTTATCGCCCCCTATCTGCTAACACACGATCACACATCAAACATAAACGCTAGGATTCAAACGGAGATAGTCGTGTACTAGTCTCAAGCAGACCTGCAGACGCTTTGTGAAACAAATAATTTGGACTTTGATGAGCAAGTTCTCAGCAGGATTCAGCTACATCACACATTGTCAAGGAATTATACTACTGTTTCCACATCGGCTTCTGTCAAGAGGTTCCAATCTTCTATATCCATCTCGAAGTCCATGTGACATGATATTTGATGCGTGTCTACTCTGTGCGATGTAACACCTGAACTGTGCTCCAGTATGGTTTAACCAGTAATAGGTAAATTCTTCGCAACTAAGGAAGATATTTAGGACATGTAATATTGGGATAAAGNAGTATGGTTTAACCAGTAATAGGTAAATTCTTCGCAACTAAGGAAGATATTTAGGACATGTAATATTGGGATAAAGGGCTCTAAACTATACAGTTTATCGCAATAAATTTTTTTCGCTCCATTTATATAAACTAGTGTTCGGCCACTTTTTGCTTAATTTCCAGTATACTATTTAGCTGCAGTAACGTATCACAACACTGCCATTTTCTCTTAAGTGCTAATTTTACACTGCCTCAGGGAATGTAGACAGTTTTGATGTGTGTCGCTGTAGGTGTTGAGGTATTATTTTATTGCTGCGTTACTCCGACTTTAATTTCGTTTTGCATATTTATAATTCGTCGGCTAGTAGTAGACGAGCTACTGGAAATATGCCTTGCTATGTCTTAGTGCCTTTGCATGCGACACTGCTAAACCGCAGAATATTCAAGACTGCTCACGGTAAACTGAGCACTTTTGAATGACGTGCTTAAGAACTACTTGTATGTACATTGTGTATTCTTCCACCATATGTAAATCTAACATTGTCGCGGGTTTGACTACTTTATTCATGCGTCGGTCACGTGAAACTGTGAAATTATGAGAAAAGTAAATATTTCACAAATTTGCTCATTTTTGCACTTAAATGCATTAAAATAATCCGAAAGAAAAAAAAATAATTTCTGTATTCACCAATGTTTACCTAACACTTTTGATTCCACGTTAAAGCATGGAACTACTTTCCCTTCCGTCGTTACCAACTTAACTGGGTGCATGCCAGTCAGTGCGCCCGTTATGAGCGCAGTGATATTTTTCGAAGGTTGGTTTCGAAAGTACTCACTACCGTGAACAGCCTATACCAAGGTGTAACAGATGCTTTTATCGCGAACTCTAGCTGCACACGTAAGCAAAGTGGTGTCATTGGCCAGCAATGTGTTCAAACGCCGTTCGCTCGTCAGCGCCTGGTAACCGATTTAACAACCGGCAGCCCACCCAATAGGGAAACTTTCACAGCACAGTAGTAGCCAATCAGACACAGGCCCCATGCCACAGCCTCGTTAAGCCAATCAGCATATGAGTACGCCCACATCAAGGAACCGCCACGCCAATTTACTTATTTGTGCTTACTTATTCTGTGGCTATACCTACTTTGTCTTTTTCATTTTAACATCCGTCAAATATTAGGTGGGAATGTCACTGCGTAATGGAATTTTAACCTGTTAATTTTCCAAAGTTACCGTGCGCTGCCACCATTAAGTGTAGGTGACCACGGACTGACACGCCCGTAATTGGACGTGCACAGTGTGTAACTAGTACATCCAGCTATGACTGTGAACAGGTTACATGTTTTTGCCCCAAGTCCCTCCCTTTCTGGGCGTACTATCCTTTCAGCATATAACTGCCTTCCCTTTTGTTGAACGCAATGCTTCCACGTGCTTTTAATGTATGTAATTTTATAAGCTCATTTCGGTGATTAATGCATTTTTTTATGGACTATGTTTTTCAGGGCGACCGTTTTCACCAAGTTCACTCAAGTGACTCTTATTGCTACCTTTGTGGGGCGTTCTTACTTAATGTTTTTTTTGTAAAGCTATTTATATAACTTTGTATTAAACTTCACACAAATGAAATTGTTATTAAGAGCTAAAACTTCAGTGTAAGTATGTTTTTATAAATGTCAGTTTATTACTGTTACGGTATTAGTAATTCCAAAAATATAATATAAAATCTCAGTACTAATGTCCTTTTACTCTGACTAGTGATAAATGCCAACAATCATCCCTTGCAGTTGTAGGCTAGCGCTCTATGTACTACACCAGAGCTATATCATACATAAAGTAAGGTTTTGTAAGTAACCTAAGTGTCCAATCGTTCAGCACTAGTCAACAGTGCGAAAAAAAAACTCACGCAAATACGCAAAACTTTAATCTTTCATATAACTCGCAGTTATTAAACTTTCATCTATTAAAAATGTTTGCTGAGTGACTTCTCGTCATTATCGTCACAAGGGAAAACGGAAGCATTTTAAATCCATCAGTGTAAAAGAAAATTGACAGAGTAATTAGATCCTGAAGAATTCATTTAATTGCTGCAATTTTCTCGGGCCTATTATACTATTTAATTTAACAGATTACCTATTCATTCTGTGCACCACAGCCTGGACCACAACGCAAATTTTATGGAAATTGTATTTTGTAATTTTGTTATTACATTGCAAACAAGGCTTTACAATGTTTTAGTCATTTCTTATGCTAAAAAAAATCCTGGAAGTAATGATACATGTTGATTTTATTATCCTATTGTTAAAAGACACCCGAGGGGCGTATCCGAGTTCGTGAGGGATGGAGGTCTTAATAATAGTAAAAAAAATTACATTTGATTTCTAATGTTTTTATACTGCTGTTAATACTCACACATTTATTATTTACAGCATTAAATTATATATATCCACTATTACTCTTGTTATTCTCAGTGAGCGCAATATTTAATGTTTATCTGAATTCTAATTAAAGCCCTTCTCAATGTCTCTATATTGGTTACAGTCGCTTAATTCACACTCATTATTTCACACGTTCAGTCTGTCTACTACCATCATTCCAAATGTCTGTCACTCACTCATCTAGTCCCACCCGCCAGTCTCACTCTCCACTGCACCGATGCTGGCAGCCCACAGACTTAAGAAACTGCGTCGGTATTCGCTTAACCACAGATGGAAAAACACTTCATACTCATGTAAATCCACTATTGAACGTAACGCGTATATTTCACTATGAAATATCTAGGCTAATAAAATACCAAATATGCAACTGCGTTGCGTTATCCATAGACTTTAATTGTAATTATTTAAAATTTTACTTGTCCAGCATTTACCAAATCTAACGAATATTGAGTAATGGGCCTCGTTAAATAAAGTTGAGTGTTGTCCTAGCGGTCATCTGAGATATTCGTTGATAATTTCAACACTCGGCATGATGAAGATAAATCGTAGTTTGCAGTAGGCTATGTGGGAAACGTCTATTTTAATATTAATCGACTGTTGCACGTTACTTTCGCCATGTATTTGGTTTACTTGTCCTCACATATCGCATAAGGTGTACCAACGAATGGTTGTCAACAGCGTGTTACGTTCAAAGTGTGTGACCATCTTTACAGCCACCTATAATTCTAGACAACCGAATAAATTGTTTTATTTGGATTGCTAAGCGTATTCGCGCATTTAGAGATCTAGGCATGTTTTTTTTTTCAGTCCTACGATATTTACTGAAATAAGTGTATTTCATTTTGTACTCATTACTCACCAGACCACAGAAAAAAATTATGTGTACAAGATTATAAAAGTCAGGGAATATATAAAAAATGTTTGCACCTATGGCGTACAGCGTAGTGTTAAATGTGTCAAAACTTACTGTAAATAAATCTTAAATAAACAAGTTCGGATAGTTTTAATATTAAAATAAAATTCTATAATTTTTGGGATATTGGCGTTTAACTTGATTGTACAGCAAATTGCGCATGCATGAAATCGTTATTTGAGGTATTTCACCACAGGCTGCAATGCCATACCAGTTCTTCTTAAATAAATATTGCCATGTAATAAACACAGTGTGTAGATTCCACCGCACTCGGAAGTTAAAGTCTAAGGCTAAAATAAAAAATATTTATTGACTATTATTTCAAATGAGAGGGCTTTCAAAAGTCCTCACTTTACCGTGAATAGACTATAGTAAGGAGAATCCCAGATTTTTAACTACACAAAAACAAACACGTAAAAAGCTGTGATGTTTTTACGTCATTGTCAGCTCGTCTCTTGTAACATTTGCAACCTAATAATTAATACTTCGTCCCTAAATTCTAACTTATAGTTACATCAATTTATCTCCAGATTCGCAAACTAAAAGTTACATTTTTAGCCCATGAGGTTCAAGTGCGTTTTGATTTGTTATAATAATTATTAGAATGTTATCGGAGAGACTGTCACGTAGTTTAGTAAAAACAACAAAATAACGGCGAATTTACAGGCACCGAAATACAATTGCAACCCAAGGATCAAGGATCAATAAAACGGCATTTGTCGCTCAAAGAGCGCGTGATAGGTGGTTTATAATTATAAAATATTACGTTAGGGCACTGTAAAAAAATTGACTGAAGTTGATTAAATTAATGTGGGTGTAAACTAGAACAATCAAATGAAAAATTATTACAATATTTTCAAACCTTGAGTAAATATACACAATTATAGCTGGTTTGAGGTTCTCAGAACTTCTGAAAACAACCTTTGAAACAAGTCCCTGCCCCTACCTACATATAGGCATACTTTAACAAATGCATTCACTAGTAATTTCCTAGTCAAGTTTGCAGCTATGTAAGAGAGTAACCTCACGAATTAACGTCGTATTGAAAGTAGGCCATTCAAATTTGTGGACAATGAATTTATTTCATTTGCGTTAGGTTTATTTTTACTCATAGCAATAAGAACTGGCATATTATTAACATATTTAACGCCTGGTATTTTTATAGTTACACTTTATCGGAGCATGAATAAAGTGATCGGGCCCACGGTAATGTTAATTTCTACTTGGCGGATAGATACAAAATGAGCAGAAAAGTAGATCCAAAGCAGGGCATTTACAACAGTTAATCGCGAAACACCCACACTCTAAGCCCAATTCAGTGATATCAATCAGTGAAATAATATTCACTGAAAGTCAGTTAATAAACCACTGCCGGCTTGCAAATCCATAGACTAAAGATGAGGTAGACCGATATCGCTGTCTGCGCACAACCAGTCTCCGTGTCCGAATATTGAACTGCTTGTCTGCCAACACGTCTTACGAAAACGGCATGGTTTGGATGTTAGGGTAGAAAACTGATTTGTAAATAGATGCTTTGAAATGTTTTGATACTTCATCTAACCAATTTGTAATGCAGTTTGATTAAATTCAAATTGGTAAAAGTATTTTGTTCATATAATAGTGCTTGTCATTTAAAAATTAAGATACAAACAAACACTTTTATCACTGTTGACCATGTGATTTTAACAGTTGTGTTCTTTCGGGGTAGGTCAATGTTGGGTACATGCGCAGAAGACGAATAAGCGGTCTACCTAATCTTTAGTTTATGGGCAAATCAAGCAAATGAACTGCGAAATAGTGACTTATGCCAGTGGAATTCTCGACATTCAGCAGGAACCACAAATAAATCAGTGAAATTCAGCCAACCTATAGCTTAGTCATAGTTATCTGGCAATGATTATTAATCGCTCAATTCTCACTGGTTTTCTTTGATTTGGCTCAATTATCACTGTTTCAGATTTGGAGTGCACCGAATTAAGAACGGTAGACCGATTTTTTTTGCGCATGTCGCCCACATTAACTTAGTCACCTCCAACAGAACTGTCAGAATCACAAGGTGAACACTGAAGACCGCGATTCTTTAAATTTCTCAGCAAACCAGCCGTTTTATACGAATAAAATACTTTGAGTGACTTGAGTTTATTTTAGTTGTTTTAAAAGTACTGTAGGCCAGGGAAAGTGTAAAGAATATTTCAAAGCACTAACTTGCACAAACAGCATTGTAAACTTGCATCATATCTACGTTTGTTTTGATAGTGCTATTGGCGAAATAAGAACTTCCGATGTAGTGGCACGGAGAGTGGTTACTGCGCGGATAGCACGCGCGCTCTGCCCCGTATTCCTTTTACGGAACAGCCTACGGGGCGCTCTCGCACGACATATCAGAACTGTTTAGGAACGATAATGTTGGCAACGCGAGGCGGTCTTTTTTTTTTTCTCCCGCACCAGTGAAACAGGCTTGCCGAGTCGCTTGGGGGGTTCGGAACGAGTTTTCGCCCGCNCTTTTTTTTTTTCTCCCGCACCAGTGAAACAGGCTTGCCGAGTCGCTTGGGGGGTTCGGAACGAGTTTTCGCCCGCTGATGTAGTTGAGGATAAAAAAAATATAAAAAGGAAACAAACCCGGAGCTGGAATAAGGGATGATAACGCGGTGGGTGATATTAATTACCGAGAAAGCAAGCCGGCGGATTCACTCCGGCTAATGGACGAGTTGCGCGAGCGGTGGCGAAGTTGTTGGTTGGTCGTGTGCGCCAGGTGTGGTGGTCGCGAGGGAGGGGAAAAAAACCGCTGATAATTACCACGGCGTTTGGGACAGCAGCAGCCGAGGGCGCAGGAAAGTTACGAGTAGGTGCAACACTTCCTGCGGCTAGCTACGGAACCGATGTTAAACTGCCGTATCCACATTTCGAAATTAAGGGTACAGGGGGAAAAGGATGACTGTCCATTTTGACAGAAAATGAGGTTATGACGTCATCTGATAGAGAATTGTCAGTAATGTTGGCATGCCAACGCATGACGGTTAAGGAGATNAAAATGAGGTTATGACGTCATCTGATAGAGAATTGTCAGTAATGTTGGCATGCCAACGCATGACGGTTAAGGAGATAAGAGTCCGAAATAACAGGCCTCGGAGGTAACACTCCAAGGAGAGAAGTTTATAGCTTCAATTGCATTTTACTCAAAACTAGCAAATATGGAAATTTGTTTTTTTCACCCTGTACCCTTCATATAGTTTCAATGCNTTTCACCCTGTACCCTTCATATAGTTTCAATGCATTCTACACATATTGATATCGATGTGATGTATTGCTCGCTTCCTTAAATCATTGAGGCATATTGCAGTTAATTTAGACGTTGCAAAGAACAAACTTTTATTTTCGAACTGTACTAGTATCAGTACAGATGTCTGTCATATGTCGGGACCAATAAGAATGCGTTTGTGTTTGATGTTAATGACTGCAGCTGTTATAGCGATTACGGAATATCATCTTAACAACGAATGTCACTCGTCAAATATAGTCTATTTCGCGGTATCTACAAATCACCCCAAGTTAGACGTGTTTGGTTCTTTGCTAAATATATAATTTATNATATAGTCTATTTCGCGGTATCTACAAATCACCCCAAGTTAGACGTGTTTGGTTCTTTGCTGAATATATAATTTATCACATAAATGTTACACTTGTGTAAACATAAAAGTACCGTATTTTTTATGAAATGAAATTTTTACTTAGGTTTATCTGTAAATTATTATATTTCATTTACAATGAATGTGAAAGACAAACAGTGAGAAAATAGGTGTATTGGTATGCCTAGTAATAAATAGTACTTACGCAAAATATTACTAAAATGAGTGCGCATTAGTGCAGTAATTTGTCCCTTTGATGTAATTTTCTACACTTAGTTAAACTTTGTTTACACGAGGCGGAAGAATAGCCTGAAAGTATAACTTTAGAGGAGCTTCAAAAGTTGGAAGTATCCGTGAATGGACTACAAGAAAATTCCCTTATTGGATGACGTTTTCTGCTTTGTACAGTATACATCACTTAAANGTATCCGTGAATGGACTACAAGAAAATTCCCTTATTGGATGACGTTTTCTGCTTTGTACAGTATACATCACTTAAACTACTTATTGTGCAACTGTCAAGCCTCAAAAATTTAAACTACCGAAATCGATGGTGATATATAGCAAATATCGCTTGGGCCTAATTTTATGTTGCGAATACAGAAATCGCCAATACATACAGAGTGAGTATAAAAGAATACCCCAACTTTGAAGGTCTATAATATCAAAACCTAACAACCTACAACCTTGATTGACCAATCAAATGAACCGTGGAACCGTGAAGTTTGTTTACCATACATTCATAAATGTTCAACGTTACCACCATGAGCGGCCCGAACGACATCTACGCGATAATCAAACTCGTTCCACGCTCTTGTCAGCATGCCCGGTGTTTCGGTTTGGATGGCGTTCGTAACTCTCGGTTTGAGGTGGTGAGGGGGTAGCGAACTCGCATTCGATACGTCAATGTGAAGGGGACGGTCTGATGTTTCCTTTATGGTGCGCCATCCCATTGGCACCTAGCTGTTCGCGGATACTTGAACGAGACGTTGCCGCAACGCTGGATTGGTCGAGGAGCAGTTGGTGACCAGGCTCTTCATCACTGACCCTCAAGAAACCCGGATCTTACCCCGTACGATTTGTTTCTATAGGGGGTACATAAAGGATCAAGTGTTTCGTCCACCATTGCCGGCCAACATAGACAAAAGAGATATCACCTCAGTTGGATTATGAGTTGAGTACGAGGGTCTCGGAAACAAGGTGGGAGAGCTAGAGACCGCGCGATTATATCAATTTTGGGCTTGTGTCTTGTCATACCTATACTAGTCCAATAGGGTGCATGTGCATGTGTGAACCACATGAAACAGAGTATTATTTCCGTGATGGAAGGATTTACAGATTCCTTTTTAAAAGAGAGATATGCATCAGTGTGCTTGAGGAGTTACGGTATTGTCATACCATAGTATCAAAACATGCACCATTACTTCAGAAAGATCAGGTGATGCATCAAATGCAGCTTCTCCATGTTAAGTGGACCCACAGGCTCCTCGTGTGATTTGTGCACTTCAACGCTTGCATTTAAATAAAAGTGGGAGTAACCGTCGAGTGGGTTTCATGATTCCTGGTACCCTAATCTGAAAACTAAGCTTTCTTAAATATTCTCGCCATAGGTGTCTTGAAGGTAACGACAGCTAAAGCGACGTACCTGAGTTTATGTGGTATTCTACAAGTCACAGCTTTATTTATGTCTTCGTAACAGCGCATCGATTAGCAAACGCTGCGAGTTCTGTTTGGAAATCAACGATAGGCCTATACTTGCTGAATTATATTTCTTCTGTATTACTGAGTGCTATGTTTCACATCTCAAATTAATCTAAAGAATATTTTGTTTCCTATTATATTTTAGAATAACACCTTTTAAATTAGCGTTCTTTTCTCTGCGATACAGTTATTCAAATGGAACTAGTACATTTTGAGCATCATGAGATACAGCGCTGAACCAGTGGCCAAATTCGTTTGTATCGTGGTTACAGTAGTAGTAATCGCTAGTAATATATAAATACACTTTTAAATAACATCATAAAAAATTTTCTTGTGGGAATATAATTAAACCTAACATTTCTCCTCTTCAGCAGCTACTGAAGCTCATTCTTTATAAATATAGTATACACAATATACCAGATATTTGAGAGCTTGAGCAACGTCACAGGGAAGGAAGACGTCACTGATGATTCCTGGAATATGCTAGAAAAAGCACGAGAGCCAGTTGTGCCGCATTATATAAAGAATAAAATTAAACATTGTCCAAACTGACCAATTCCCGCTCCTACCCCTTCGTTATTTTAAAATCATTAATTTGGTTGACNAAAATTAAACATTGTCCAAACTGACCAATTCCCGCTCCTACCCCTTCGTTATTTTAAAATCATTAATTTGGTTGACATTAGCTGGGACATATGGCATACTAACCTAAAATATTCACCCAACTAATTTGTTGAAAATATATTACTAACCCCTTAGGTCATACAAATTTAGATTGCCTGCAGAAGCATAACTTGTCNGACTAATTTGTTGAAAATATATTACTAACCCCTTAGGTCATACAAATTTAGATTGCCTGCAGAAGCATAACTTGTCTCCTGAGTATGGTGGTGATAGGTTAATTGTTTCCGGAGATATGCATAAAAACGTCACTATTTTCATGTGATACTAGCTTACAAAATGGTGGATTGAAGCAGATATGTATATACATATTTGATGGTTGTAATAGAAACTGCCAGAGTACCAACATAAGTTGAAATTTGTTATATGGTTAAGTAGATATAGCTTAATAAGCTAAAATCTTTACATAACTGCCATTTTGAAAGTAAATGTCTGACCTACTTAAATACGTTAACTTTAATGGCATACCATAGTATTACTTGGTTGCTAAAATTGGTATGAATCAGTAGATTTTNTACTTAAATACGTTAACTTTAATGGCATACCATAGTATTACTTGGTTGCTAAAATTGGTATGAATCAGTAGATTTTTTCCTAAGATACGACATAAAATTTACATTTTTTCACATGATGCTATATTACAACATGGCGGATAAAATACCTCTGTAGAGATAATTTAATTTAGTAATAGATACTGCCAACATACAAAATTAGGTTGAAACTGGCTGCATTTGTTCGTAGATTTGTCATACCAAGCTAAAAGGTTTATATAACCGCCATTTTAAAAATAAGTGATTGACTTACTTAAAGCATGCCAATTTTCATGGCCTGTCGTAGTACTAGGCCCTACTTGTCTGCCAAATTTGGCAGTAGTCGATTAAATTGTTCCCGATATGACCCAAAAACTTTACTTTTTCATATAGCACTATATTTTAAAATGGCGGACAAAATAATTGTGTGCATAACCATATTTTATGTTTGTCAAACACACAGCATACAAATTTCTATCGAAATTGTCCAAGCAGTGTGGTAGGTATAACAAATTAACCTAAAATATATATGGCCACCATTTTTAAAATAAGTGCTCTACCTATTAAAACCGTATATGTTTACTGGGCCTACCACAGTATTGCTTACATGCCAAATTTTGTGGGAATCGGTGATTTTTTTTCCGATATATGATGCAAAATCTTTAGTTTTTCATGTAAAGCTATATTTCAAAGTGGCGAATTTTTAACAATATCCTTATCTAATTACAATGGTTACGTGATGCACTGCCAGCATACGAAATGTGATTTAACTTGGTTAAATTGTTGCCGAAATATAACATAATGAACTGAATTTTCTAATGGTCGCCATTTTGAAAATAAACATTCTGTGTGGTAGAAATGTATAATAAGAGTCAGATGTCCTTACAAAGTACTATTCGTGTATCGAGTTTGGTGAAATTAGGTTTACGGGTTCCAAAGTTTTTAGGGCAGATGCACACACACGCACCCACACACGCTCCCACACACACGCACACACACACACATAAGCACACACACACACACATAAGCACACANGGCAGATGCACACACACGCACCCACACACGCTCCCACACACACGCACACACACACACATAAGCACACACACACACACATAAGCACACATACAGGAAAACGATCTGATAGCCAGCCCTTTCTTTCGGGAAGTAGGCTAAAAAAAATACCTAATCATGTGGTGCCTGGTTTGGTGTTAAATGGGTTAGTAATTTGGGACAGAGGCCAATGAAGAAATAATTGAAGCTCGAGGATGCATTGGATACTGGAGTCTAGTCTACATCTCTAAACCCGCGGCNCGGCCAATGAAGAAATAATTGAAGCTCGAGGATGCATTGGATACTGGAGTCTAGTCTACATCTCTAAACCCGCGGCATTTTCTTGGCGCTAGCTAGCTATGAGGTATGTTTCATCTCACAGTAGTTAAGTACACAGAGACGAAATGGCATGGCGGTTCCTTTGATGTGGGAGTACCCATTCTATGATCGGCTGCTCAAGGCTCTCGGAAAGCCTTGTATCTGATTGGCCACTATATGGTACGAGAGGTTCGCTATTGGCTGGGGTGCCGACTAGCAAGTAGGTTACCAGGCGCTGATTGGCGAACGACATTCCAACATTTGTTGGCCAGTGACGCCATTTTGTTGGTGTGTGCAGCAGGAGTTCGTGGTGAAAGCGACTGTTTCACTTCTGTATTTTTAGTACTCTATGGTTTCATCACAGCTGGCGCAGTCTTCTTAGCTGTTGCACACAAAGGCATTAACATATTTAAGCAAGGGTTAAGCCGAAAAATACTTTTCTACTTACTTTTGTTTCAACACTCAATATATATTTACTACTACACATCCTTTACACTTTCGTCTTGCGGCGTATTTTTTGTATACAGATTTACAACGACCCATTAAATAAATAGCCTGGTAGAAGTGCATCACTTTGGCAAAACATTTGCTAACAGACTGACCAAAACTGTTCCTCAGCATTGCTCTTTATTGGTTTGCTGGTTTGGCTTCCTAAAATATGAATACCAATGTTTCTTTAATTTATGTACCACATACTTTAAATCCTTTGATTCCGCGTGGACTACGAAAATTCTTCAATTATTATAAATAGTTAGATTTAAAATGTATATTAATTTCTTGGCGAAATCAGGCTGAGGGGCCTACGAGGTCTTGATAGGCGGACTGCTGAAAACTTGCAAATGTGGCGTGCGTTTGGCCTCCTGCCAGCGCTCGGCAGTGACCTTGACACTTTAAAAGCAGCAGTAAACAGAGCTTTATAGAGGAGTGCGCGCTCTCGGCGAAGCACCAGTCTTCTAAAAAAACTCGGAGAAGTCTTCGGACCACCAGTTGTAAGATAAGAGCGAGTTACGGATCAGAAGATTAAGCACGTGAATTACAGGTCTGGACAGAATTTAAATCAAAATGTAATGTTCTATGTTTTTTAGCTTAAATCAAAACTCCACTGCAAATTATTAGAACTGCAACCAAGAGTACTCATTTAATACGAGTANATGTTTTTTAGCTTAAATCAAAACTCCACTGCAAATTATTAGAACTGCAACCAAGAGTACTCATTTAATACGAGTAGGTACATACTACATATCAGTGCTTAATATTATTATGACTATTGTGTAAAGGCCGTTTATGCTGCGTGTTTTAAATTGTGTTGAGCGTTTAACGACGACAAGCGATCCAATTTTTTCGAAGTCCATCTAGGAGATTCCTTCTTAAAAACTGACGCATCCCGCGTCCCTAAAGATATTTATTCGTCAGAAGACACACTCTGGCAAAACTCGAAGGCGGACGACCGCAATAAATACTAAGGGTTTGGCGGGCGTGCGGGAAGAATGACGCCAGGATGGCTCGGCGGAATGAACACGTGGCGTAGAGACCACATGCGGAGGAAGGCAGACACAGCTGCGTTTCGCAGCTGACAAGGGACGCCGAGCTCACACCATCGGCTGCGTCTGTCCCAGGCTGGCTACCACAATAAACTATGAGAGCTTTTGGCGAGTGGGCCAGAATAATAGCGACACAGTGGAAGAAACACGTGCGCCTACCAAGGGACCACCAAGGGTCCCAACATGTGCAGTGCTGAACAATAAACGTCTATGCCAGAAGCGAGGGACGACGCCGGGCCACGTGCGAGAACCGAAGTGCCGAACACATGTTTTACGACCCCGGGGACGTGGCGAGCAGCCCGGCCACATGCGGATATGATGTCAGTTTAATATGGCTAACGAGCATACGAAACCACGAGAGAGAGGAAGGAACGGGGCAGTCGGCCGTTGGGAATCGAGGAGTGCGAATCGAAGTCCGGAGGAGGGAGTTCGAGAAGGCGTCGAGACGCCAACCGAGAGGACCTGTCGCAGCCCAGACGTCCCAGTCTGCCTACCGAGTGACAAAGCGGTCCAGAGGTCGCCGGCCGAGAGAAGACCAGCGCCTCGAGTCAGATAAGTAGAGTCATACAGCAAGTGTGAAGAATCGTGCTCCCCACGACGCAAATCGCCGCGTCAAGCAATACGTAGCCTACGTAGAAAAAGGGGGGGGGGGAGTTGTCTCGTGTGTTCATGTAGAAGTGACCCTGTTAAGCATAAATAAAAACTGACTTATGGTAACTCGCAAGGAAGGTGAATTTATTTGGTAAATTGGACCTAGGGATAATAGTGTCAACATATTCCTACGCCCTAACACTGAGGGCTAGCATCAATTGCTGGCGCCTTACGCAGAGAGCATATTCCATACCTACTTAGAAACCCTAGCATTGGGCAGGTATCAAAACAATTATGATATATTTTTTAATAGTTTCTTTAATTTTGGTCAAACATTTTTGCACAAGAAGGGTTTTTTCAGCCAACCGCAAAAGTGTGTAATTTGTGATAACCGTTTTCATATGTATTTAACTAAAAACATCGAGCGATAAATCCTCTAGTTTGTTTACATAGGCATGTGGAAGTTTTTGAACCCTAAACAATGGACATTGAATTAAATGTTAGCGAAGTTTTCACAGAGAAGCCTTGTGTGCATGCGTTGTGCTTCTAAGTGTCGTGGAAATTGTCCTGGCGGTTTGTAAGTGCACTTTTTCAAGCATATGAATACAAAAAAAAAAACGTAAGAGTGCGAATTAGAGGGAGAAAAAAAGTGCCTTTGGCAGAGAGAGTCATAAAACATTTCAACATAATGAGAAAAGATAATTTCGGTACGCTTTCGATACGCTTAAACACATGCGTAATATTATTTAGTTCGGAACTACAGCATAGGTTTCGTTGCGTATTAACATACGCCTAGATTTTAAGGCCCTGGCACAATAGGTGGTTGGTGGTTGGTGGTTGGTGTTGTTTTCTGGTGGTTGGTTCTAAAATAATTTCAACTGGCGGTTGGTAGTTGGTTGGTTGGTGGTTGAACTTTTACCACAAACCGATCAACCTGAGAACGTTCTCTAGTTTCTGAACGAGTGACAGTGGGAAATCTTTCAAATGACGGGAAATAATCGTGAAAATAAAAATATTTACGTCGAGCTGATAATATATGTTGTTAATAAGTAACCAGGAACCAGCAATATTTATTATTAAGTCTCTCATGTGTAAGAACAAGAAGTTAAAGCAAACCATGCAAATTTTTTTATTTGCAGGCTTTTGTGAAGCAATTGTATGCATTGGTCAACATGATTTTTTTCACAAGGAAACTGAATAGCGACCCTAGTCCAGTTTTTTATGCTGAATTCAAATATGTAATCAGATTTCTTCCATCTGGCATAGTTTTCTTGTGACAGTCATTTTCGTGTAATATATTTCTGTATGACGCTACTCGCTCCCTGTGAGATAAAGGGCGGGTCGTAGGGTACGAGTTATCTCTCTGGCGCAGACTACGGATGCCTTGGATGTCGAGGGTTGAAATTTCGGGCANGAAGGGTAAAGCTTCGTCGGGGGCGAATTTGTTTGGAGGCGGGTTGTACTCTTTCTTACCAAGATGACTGTTATCCTATGCGACAGGGAGGGGGGGGGGGAGCAATAACTTGGTCTCTCAGTGTTTTAATAAAGAAGTGTATATTAGGCAAAAAAATATACACACACTGTCCAAATCTGTAGCCAGCAAGTTGGGAGCCTTAAGGACCCATCAAATACCAAAATGATCACGGGTTTTAACGTGGTGGACATTAGGCGTCGGGGACTCAAAAGATTCTTGAGCGACTAACGCTCGCACTTAGCTGTATTTGACTCGGAGCTTTCCCGTGCGTCTTGATTTGGCGCTTCCCCACGCGTCATAGCTTTATTGTTAGGTTTGCAACATGGATACACGAAATTCTGCTGTTTTTTGTGTGAATGGGACAGCAGTGATAGGAAGTCTCACTACATAAAGAAACAGTGGCCTAAACGTGAATATCTTATTGCTGGGCATAAAAATGTAACAAATACCCCATTAGTGGATCCCAAAAAGATGTCTTTACCTCCCCTGCGTATAAAACTGGGGCTTATAAAATTTTTTGTAAAAGCAATGGATAAAAGTTCTGCTGCATTTATGTATCTGAAATCATAAATTTCCTAAAATAAGCTATGCAAAATTGAAGGAAGAAATATTTATAGGGCCGCAAATAAGATCACTAATATCGGATGATGAACATTTTGAGGAACTGTTACATCCACCGGAAAAAGCAGCGTGGAAATCATTCAAAAATATCTGTTGTGGATTTCTTGACAATAATAAAGAAGATAATAAAGAAGAAAACTATAGTGAAATAGTGAGCGATATTCTGACGTCGTACAACACGTATTTTGAAAATTCACTTATTGGACTCTCACCTAGACTTCTTCCCTAAAAATCTTGAGGCTATCTCTGATGAACGTGGTGAGCGTTTTCATCAGCAGATTCCCACTATGGAAAAGAGGTGCCAAGGCAAATGGAGTCCCAATATGCTGGCCGACTACTGCTGGACCATGAAGAGAGACATACCGAACGCATAATATGGCCGAAAATCATCATATAAAACTGTTTAGGTAAGCGTAAATTAGCCGTATATTTATTATTTGGTGTTTCGTAAGTACTAATTATTTTAAAACTTTAAACACGTGCTACAAAAAAAACCCTGCCTGTTGGAAAAAAATCTGAGAACATATTTGAACTCAGCATGGTAAAGATAGTTAGATTTTGTTTATTTAATCTTTGTGAAAGGAAAAACTTTTTTATTTGTTGACCAGTGTTACAGACAAATTGGAGTTAGCTATGTGAAGAAAATATTTTTTATAAGCTGTAGTGTTCGCCTTTAATATTTAGCATTAAGAAAAAAATAGCAATATCTTTTAAACGGCCTATTTGAGACCACTTTATTTAAAAAAGTTAAAATCTTAGCAGTTATAGTCTCGTTACCATAGTTATAAAAATTCAGATTCCAGGAACAGCCAATTAAAACAATTGTTTCACCTATCTTAAGATTATACTGATATTTGTTTGCACAACCGCGAAACAATTTACGCCAACGCCAACACTGACTATTGTGACACGGAACTTATCGCACACCAACCTACAACCACCAACACCAACAACTTCCATCGCCACCAACCGCCTGTCGTGCTAGNCAACTTCCATCGCCACCAACCGCCTGTCGTGCTAGGGCCCTTAAAGGAAACCATTGGTACTCTCAAGTGACGAATATCTCTTACCCGTTAGTTCAAACTAGGTGGCTGGCCACTTTGCCCTCACTTGGACGCCAGTACTTATCACTTGCCTTGCATCAGGCAAAGGTCCATGCCAGCGTTGAAGAGGGGAAGGGGGGCGGCCACCCCTTCATTCCTCACATTTACATGTATATTAAATAAATATTTTTTCACAAGAACCTTTTTTTGTTATAACGGACCAAACTTTTGCGTACACAGCCGCGACTAGCGACCGATGTTAGTGTGCACGTCTTCAAAATGATGTGGCGTGGCGAGGAGTAAACATTACGTGTTTTCCTGGAACTTGCCTGTCCCACCACAACANAGGCAATCGTGCCATAGGCAACGCATGCCCTTCCCCTACTTCCCCTGTCGTTCCTCTCTCCCTTCCCGCTTCACAGACCACCCAGTACAGGAAAAGGGCAAGATTTCTGATTCGTTTTAGTCCTCAAAGAAATAATATAGTGCCTTTGCCTGTGGTTGGAAATCGAAAGCAGTCAATCAGTCGGAATTAGGCTATCTGCAACTGCAATGAAACGTCGCTGAAATGGTGGGTACTCAATATTAATATTTATTATTAGTTTTTTAGTGAAGGCCCGTCTGTGTGACTTTTGTTTGCAAGTCAGTTGCCTAGCAATAAAGCAGTAGGCGCGTTGTAAACCCTGCCATATGCACTGCATAAAATCATGGTAAGTAATGACATGTCGTTTGTAGTGTAGATGCCAATGGGCATTTAAGCTACATTTATAAATAGTGTAACGTCTCAGGTTCAGCTTTACACCTTGTCACTGCCGTCATCACAAATATTTGTATGTTTGTAATTATAATTCAATAATAATAAATTCAATATTATAATTTATTCTGTTTTTTAAAAAATACATGTTAAAGTGAAAACATTTAGTAGACTCCATGAAGCAAACGTTTTAGTACTCAATAATTATAAAAATATGTGCTTGAAAATGTTTTAATAAACGGGCTTTTAGTTGAAACACCATTTCGACATGCTAATTAGAAGAGCTATAAAAATTACTGAAGTTAAAGATTTTATATTTATTTTGCATTAATATACGTAGGTGCAAGCTCTTGTGCCATGGCATTTTATATTTAGCCGAACAGTACCAGATGTGTCGATCTGTCTTTTTTCAAAACTTTCCGTTTCAGGGCTGTATCTATAACAAAATTATATATATTTTTTAATTTTTTGTAATTTTCCAGATGTAAGTTAAAACAGAAAGCAATATGTTAATATTATTTTACTAATTTTTTAACGTTTTGTATCTTTNATTTTCCAGATGTAAGTTAAAACAGAAAGCAATATGTTAATATTATTTTACTAATTTTTTAACGTTTTGTATCTTTCTATTCATTTGCAAAATCTGGGCAAGAAATAATTCTGCACATATTAAATTTCTTAGGCAATTTAATATTTCTCATGACTACACCATCGTATACATGTTGACTTTGCCCCTGCTTGAAGGCGGGAACGTTGTGCAGATATTTTCTCAAATCGAAAGTGTTTGGTTTAATTCTCCTCCTGTTGCACACAGAGCATACATTTTTCTGGTGAGGTTTCTCATAAATGTTTTCAGTTTTGAGCTANGAGCATACATTTTTCTGGTGAGGTTTCTCATAAATGTTTTCAGTTTTGAGCTATTAAAAATACAGGCTGGATTAGAACTGGCAAAGCAATGTGTGACACTTTTGGTAATTGTTTTATAGACATCCATATCCAAGATGCCATTATTACGTGAATGGTTAGAAGAAGAAGGAGCACCTAAAAAGAGAAAAGAAACAGCATAAAGTGACAAAACTCCAGTCATCCATTCTGAAACTGATTCGATGGTCAAAAACAACACCCACGAAGTTTCAGGACCTTCTCATCACTTCGGCGAAGATGGTGAAGTGAAAGATATTGTGGAACAAAAGAAACCTCCAAAGCAATAAATTTTCCCTAAAGACACTGACTGACGGTCGTGTCTTTCTTCGTGGTTCAACATTCTTAAGTGGCTGCATTATGCAGAAGAGAAGGGTGCTGTTTATTGTTACTAGTGCACGAGTGCACATAAGCCCAAACAAAGTCCACAAATTCACTGAATTGGCATTTGTAGAAAACGGCTTCAGAAACGTGAAGAAAGCTTGTGAGAAAGTGAACAACATGCGTTATCTGCTAATTTTCTCCGTCATAAACGGTTAGGTACACACGTAATAACCTTAATTAGTAACCAGTCGAGGCAACAGCAAGTAGATGCTAGAACTGCATTGCGGGCAGTGTTGAGTTCTGTGCTGTACTTGGCTCGAACAGGGCAAGCTTTGCGTGCGCTTGGAAATGAAGATGGGAATGTGCGTGATTTACTGGAGGAGAGACGCGTCGTTGTTCTAGTTCTTGCACACTTGGCTTACAAGGAATGGATGAAAATTCAGAATGCGCTCGTGGGAATCATGGCTCATGAAGTTCAAAGAAATATTTTAAAAGACATAAAAAAATGTCGCTGGTGAAGAACAATTAAGTCTTTGCATCAGACATAACAATTCGATATCGCTTCTAGTATCAGAAAACGTCATANCGCTGGTGAAGAACAATTAAGTCTTTGCATCAGACATAACAATTCGATATCGCTTCTAGTATCAGAAAACGTCATAGGAATGCATGATCCTCTTGACACTGACGCATACTGCGTCCCTATATTTTATTCGTCAGAACACACGCTCTGGCGAAGCTCGCCGGCGGACGACTGCAATAAGGATTAAGGGTTTTGTGGATGTGCCAGAAGAGGGATGCCAGGAGCCTCACAGCTGCAAAGGCACACTACCAAAGGTTTCTGCACGTGCAACTGTTTCTGCACGTGCAGACGACATCCGGAGACAACGGAAGGCACCAGGGNAAGCCAGTAATATGCCACTTGCGCACGGGACGAGCAGTAAGGACAGGGGTGAAGGGGCAATGAACGGGCAGCAGACTGCGTGACGGCGGCGGTCAGGGGATGTAACCCCATACCTGAGTGACGCCCGGGCCACGAGGCCATGGGAGCGAGGATCTATTGACGGTTGGCCGGGGGAGAAAGGGAGGCGCGCGGGAGCGGCCCCATCTCTACAGGGATCGCCGCACCTATAGGCCTCGAGTGGCCCAGGGGCCTAACTGAAGATCCTAGATACAGACTCTGTGCGACGCAAGTGCGAGTGTGTACCGTGTGTCGCCCGCTGAGAACCACCAGGGCGCGAAGCCCCCATCAGACACAGAAATAAGTGCACCAAATAATAATTTTTTGTTATTAATTTTTTTTGTGTTTACCGAAAGAAAAGGGACTGATTAATTTCATTAATTGCAAAACCGCAAGTGATAAGTGTGGAGAGGCCTTTAGCCAACTGATCAAGTCAATGTTGTAGTGTAATTATGTGTTCAAACATGCACAGTGAAAACCACGAAAGTCCGCGACAAAGTGGCAGGACATCTGTCTCATTGTACCCGAGCTAAGTTCATCAGTAGCAATGTTTGCCAGTTACTGATTGTGTGCACTTGTGTGTCCCCAATTAATATATATTCACCGATGTTTGTATTCTGTTTACTTTTCGTTTACCACTGTAAAGCATTTCTTACGAGAGTTGTTTACCGATGTTTACTTGTGTTTACCATTGGTAAGTTATGTGTAGAAAATGGGGGAATGTTAAAGTTAGATATACAAGAATGTCTAGAAAAAAAAGTTACAGGTTTTTGTGCGCAATAACCTTAATAATTTTTAATTACCGAAGTTTGGTTAAGGTGCGTTAAAGTTTGTTGGTTCGTGACACAAGGAAAATTCTGAGAATGAATATATAAAGAGTGTACTTTTTTTCATGATTGTAATGTTCATATATCAGTTGCTGGAGGTATATAGTATTTAAAGTGTTACTGGAAAAAAAGCTGTTTGCTAAATATAGGGTAGAGAACCATAGTTGAGTTAGTTAATTTCTCAATTGTCATGGCTTATGACGTTGGCTGTAATTTTATAATACGTTCTTGTTGTATGAGTAGGCCGCTTGTGACGAATATATTTCACGTGACGACGCTGAGGGCGAGAATCATGGTTTTAAATCAGTCGTTTTTATATTTTGTCACGTTTTACTACGGAAAAAAGTCCGTAGGTCAGTAAGCATCGCTTGAAAAACGAGTAAGAATTAGTAATTTTTTAATCTACGAGGTTAAAGGCCCGGGAGTGGCCGAAGCTCCGGCCAATTACGGGGCTCTCGCAGGCCGCGCGAGATGGCCGCGCGGATGTGTGAGACGCGAGACGCGGGGTGATTACAGTTAGTGTATCGGGAAAATTAAATGTTTTATTTCAATGGCGCGAGTTGGGTAGAACGAAAGGTTATGTTATGTAAAAG